>QJOB01000371.1:0-37400 GCA_004155035.1 Monosporascus sp. 5C6A | reverse complement strand
AAACAAGCCCCTGGAGTGATCATTTCCTCGCAAGGCAGTTGATGATTTCTTCTTACCGGGCCAAGACAACGTGGCCACCCAGGCAGCTGCACATGTTACTGCACCTCTTCCATCACGCCATCCGAGTCACGGCCAGTGCGCCCAGCTGAGTCTAGAAACGGAAAGACCGTCGGTGCGAATTTGGAGGCGCATCTACAGATGTGTGGCATTCGACGACTCCGGAATTAGTGTTATGCTGTGTTACATGAGCTAGTACTAGTCTATAGACTGAACCATGGTGCTGGGACACTAACACCAAGCTAATGCGCTCCGGATCGCACTTCGTCAGATTACGGCGAGAGCATTGGCTATTCCCGAGATAATATAACCACACTCTTACTTCTTGCTTTGTCATAATGGAAGAACGCCCTTGAATCAATCAAACTAGTTGGATTTTCCAAAATGTCGTGGATAGAGTCACCATACCCGCATCAGGCCTTTGACAGGGCTGCCGATAAAGCATCGCCCGCTCCGCAACCATTCGTTTTGGATGTGTGGGAATTTACAGCTAGTGAGAGAATGTTATTCGAATTCGTTGTGCAGTTTCGATTCTGACTATGCAGACATCCCAGACGTCCGATCGTTACGTCTCACAGATCCGAATTACTGTGCTACACCATGCGAACTCAGGATCGTGTAAGTAAACTACATAACTACTAGCTACATAAGCCATGAACAAGGTATAACGGGAATTGATCTAGCGTGTCAGGTTTGCTCCTCTTGATCTGGCTTTGCCCAACTCTAAACTCCAGTTTCTGGATCTCTTCAGAGCACTTGGCATTCCATCGTCTTTCAGCAACGAGCGTGTTCGCTCGGTCAGCCACAGTTTTGGCGCAATCCCAGACCAAGGGGGTACAAAGACGTGGTTCCATTTTCTATGCAAGGAGATTTCGATCTCAGAAGATTCCAAGAACGGCCCCCAGGTTGCGTATCATCGCCGCGCCAACCCCTTGGCGAGAGACTCCCCAAACCATATCCGTTTACCGCAGGCTGATTACAGTTATCTACGATCCGGTTTCTTCCTTCGTACGACGGCAGACGCTGGGACAACCCTTGCTTGCTTCGGAGCCAGTCCACGGGTTGAAGCTCGACTGCGGGAATTTAGAGCTCATTCGTCGCGCGACGACGCCATTGCGGAGCCGTACTTACTACTTGATCTTATCATTGACGGTCTTTTTCAAGACGTGGACGATAATGTTTGGAACATGCACACTGTTTTTGGCGCCTTAGAGCACGTGAGTGCCGAGTTCATGGAGGCTGTCGAATTTTTTTTATTAATCCAGATAGTTAACCTTGACTCTTGCCAACTCGCGCCGAAAACGGATCATTGGCGAAAAGATGCCCTTCGTCGCGTTGCACAATGTCGCCAAGCATATTGTACATTTGGCGGAGGCTCTTGATTCGTGCCTATTTTTGATAGACAGCATGATCGCGGAGATTGACGCCAAGGACTCGTCGAACACTGCTGCGTCTGCAAGAACGGGATCAGGGAGTACTACGACGACATTGACGTCCACGACTACGACATCACAACTGCGGTCTAGTCTTTTATATCGCCGCTCCCTTTTCCGATCCACCAAGCTAAGGCTCACTAGCCTTTCCAAGCGGGTCGACAACGCCATCAATCTGGCGTTCAACATGGTGACACAGCAGGACTCCATGGTGATGATCCAAGATTCTAGCTCCATGAAGATCATTGCCGCTATCACATTGCTATTCCTACCAACAACGACGGTGGCAACCGTTATAGGCAGCCAACTCTTCTTGTCAAGTGTAAACGAGGATAATTGGTTGATTCAGACAAGCCCGTTGTTCATGAGAATGTGGTCCATTGCAGTTCCGGTCACGGTGGTCGTCGGGGTGCTTGCGTTGGCATGGCACTGGTGGTCACTTAGCGAGCAGCGGCAACATGTAGTTAATATGGTGAGAAGGCGAGCGGGGCTTTAAGTGGAACTTAGACATGTACGCCTTCCAGCACTCTACTGTAGCATACTTAGAATACTTTCAGAGGTCGAAACGACTCAACCGGTGGGGACCAGTTGCGCACACATCTTGAATCCTTGTTCTTGCCGGAATCTTGCTGTTGCACCTCAAGTGTCACAATTCCTTTAATTTGGATTGTACGGGTGAAATCCACGCTGAATACATATCTAATGAGGAGCGAGTCACATTGCTCAGCAAGTAAAGCGGAATCGCCTGTCCCATGCGGGTTGATATTGCCAGCCTGAGATGACCAGCTACCCCTATTCTCAGTCGCATCTCGTCCTTTCTTGCCAGGGAAATAATTACCAAGCCTGTCCTTCGAATTTTATAGGCACATGCAGCATCCGGTCACCCGCATCTGATGCCCTCGGGAGCCTCCCACCTCTCACATTCACCTGCAACGAGTAATGGAGAAGGCGAGGCTCTCCCAAGCCACCGTCCCTCTCCTTTCGCCATTCCACAAACTCGTCCTTGGCAACACCATCTCGAAGATGCTTATTCCTTACCTTCTGCTCCCTGACGGTTTGACAAGGGAGCGGGGCCGTCCGGCCCTCGCCTCCAGGTGGGTAATCATGGCCAGTCCAGATCTTGAAGTGTTCTGGCAGGCTCAGTATCTTGCGAACCGAGACATAGAGATCGAGAGCATTCCCGCCCGGGAAGTCACATCGGGCGGAGCCCACATCGGCATTAAAAAGAGAATCGCCGCAGAACACGTTACCTGGGAAACAAGTCAAGGTCAGTATGAGAAGCCAAAGCCAACTAAGATCAGATAAAGCATACCTCCAATCACATATCCCATGTGGTCCGGCGTGTGACCGGGGAGATGAATCGCTTTGGCCTCGATGTTGCCGACGCAGAATGCCTCATCATCTTCGAAGAGGTGGTCAAAGACTCCCTGAAACTCATCTCTCGGGATGCCGTAGCGAGGGCCGAAGGTCTCTTGGACTTGGCTGATCCTCCTCCCAATGCATACATCGGGGCGCGACTGTTGCTGTTCTGCGAGCCGCGTCTGAAGGTAGCTCGCAGCCGTTAGATGATCGGCGTGGGCGTGAGTCTCGAGGAGTTTCTCGATCTTGTATCCCTGCTCGCGGACTAACGAGAGCAGGGCGTCTGCGGTCAGTGTGGAGATGGTGGCGTTCGCAGGGTCAAAGTCGAGGACAGGGTCGATGATGATGGCGGATTTTGTGATAGGGTCTGCAACCACGAATTGCCATGTTCCAGTTGGATGGTGGAAAATGTGATTAATGACCGGTTCAAAGACCATTTCGCTTCATGAGGATGTTCCTGATAAAAGGTGCTGCGAGGCTATTCGGGGCCGGACACCATAAAATGCTGTAGTGGACTAGGAGGAGCATTGGTTCAATTCTCGAGATGAGAAACCCTAATACTTATGCTCAGGTATGCCAGTATTGCTAGTCGCCGGACTCAGTAATCGTCGGCGACATCTGGGGTTTCAAGCATCGCGAGCTGAATGCCAGCCCGATACATCCGCTCGGAGAACTCGGGCTGTGGAGTAGGTGCGAGAGGGATCGTACGATGGAGGACCGGCCTTCAGCGGCATTATCCGGTTCCTGGAAACATTTGCTCAAAGTCTCCTTTCCTTACAGAGATATAATGACGTAAATAACAGTGACTCCAAATCCGGGGAAGTCAACCCCGGCGTGAAGAACCTGGTGAGGATGTCGTTTGAGGACGCCGACCTGTAGTCAAGCCTGTCCCCACTCGGCCGGCGTGGAGCCCGCAGTGGAGCCCGGGACTGGGATGACTAGGGCAGTTGTGGTATCTTACCATGCTTACAGCGGAGAGGGCATCGATTGAAATTGGCGATGTAAGCGCACGCCGACGGCTGCGAAAGGAGAATGAGAATAGCCCTACGGAATACTAACTATTCTCTTACTGCCCTCGGGGGGTCCCGGCAACAGTCGGGCCCGGAGTGGCATGGAGTGGGTGTGTGGAATATTTTCACTGCCGGTTCATATTCCATTTTGCCAAGTATCCAAAGTATCTTCCTAGAAATTTTGGGAACGCACGAAGACTACGAGGAAACCTTTCAAAATGCAGATCTCCGGACTTTGGAAACTCATCCTCGACAAGTGTGTCCGGACCATTTCGGGGCGTATGTCTTCAGGACCATCCCCGGAGTTCGAAACTCGGGCTCGCCAGTGCTGGAGAATATATACATCGAGAATATCCTACCGTCTGGCAGGAGATGCGCGACCTAGTGCCCTCTCGACGCGACATGGCCATCTACATCGAGGGCCTTTTCCCCTTTGCGGACTGGATTCCACGCTACAACTCGCACTGGTTCCTAGGAGATGTCTTGGCCGGGTTTACTGTTGGCCTCGTGATAGTTCCTCAAGCCATGGCATATGCAATTCTAGCACAACTGACACCCGAATGTGGTCTATACACATCGTTCGCCAGGAGCCGCGATTTACTGGATCTTCAGCACATCGAAAGACATCATTATCAGGGCAAATGATGCGCACCCCCCGTTAATAATACTAACTAACAGATCGAATCTTCAGACGACTGCGACAGGATCACTTTTAGTTGGCTCCGTCGTGGCGCGAATTGAAGAACACAGTCCGAACCAATACGGCCCCTGCCGAGATCGCAACTACCGTATCGGTGCTCTCCGGTTCCATCCTTCTCTTCATCGGCCTGACACGCCTAGAGTCGGTCGTCGACTTCATTCCCTACATTTCCATTTCGGCTTTCGTGACAGCTGCGGCCATCACGATCATATCGACTCAGTCTCTGTGCTCTTCGCAATCAAGGATATCGGTACCCGCGAGGCCTCGTACCTCGTTATCTTGAATACTCTCAGGGGCTTGCCTCGCACCAAGCTGGATGCTGTGATTGGAATCTCATCCTTGGTTCTGTTGATCATCCTCAAGGAGCTTTGCAGCCATATGGAAGCGAGGCTAACCTCAAGGGCTCGGCTCTGGCGATACTTCCTCGGTGCGATTTACCATCACGATTATCCTCTTCACACTGATTGCTTGGCTCGTCCACCGGTCGGATACAGACGATAGATAGGCATTGCCACTGGTTGGTGATATAAGAAGTGGTATGTTATATCCCATCTCCTTGTTGTTGGCCATGACAACTGCGAAGATGATACAGATCATGTACGGATGTTGAAATGGGCAGCGTGGTCCCCTGCAACTTCTTCGTCAGCGGTGCAGCGAACGGTGTTATGCGGAATATCCCGATGCTCTGAGCACCTACCATTACACTAGAGCATATTTCTGTCACATGAGGTGCCATTAACTACAGTAGTCGAGGTATTTCCAGCTAGAAGATGGCTGAATGATGCTTATGTGGCACATCTATACCCTCAGAGCATAGGGACATCGATTAGCTAGAGTATAGTATTTCATGTCTCATGTAGGGAAGCGAAACCAGAGGTCGGCATTGTGGGAGCATTCCGTCGAGCCGTCAAATGGTATTGTTTATGATGCTGATGGTTTAGGGGCGCTAATCAAGTTGACGAGCGGAGCCTCTAAACAGACTACAATCACGAACTCCTTAATGTCTAGCTACGAATTAATAGTTGACTGAGGTGGAACCTAATGTTATATGGAAGAGGAAACCATTTTCACGCGCATGAATCTATAACAGCACCGCCGTAACACGCAAGGTAATAAATGATATGATTAGGAGTTTCGATAAATTGGTGGACCTATTTAACTGATTACTCTTTGCGACAGTCCCAGTAAGGATGACATATATAATTACACCGACTCTTAAGGCTTAAGTGATCGGGTGGCCGCCGGGAAGCGCAGTCTTCCAGCCGTCGATGTTCTCGTTGACAGAGGTCTTCTTGACGCACTGGTTAGCCTGCTGCAGGGACTGCACCTGGAGGGTGGGACAGTTGATCTGATTAACGAAGAGGTCGCTGTTGCAGTTCTGATCCATGGCGCGCTGGAGGGCATCGCCCTTCCAGCCGAAGACGTAGTCGCCGTGGATGCCGTAGCCGGTCTTGTCGCCGAAGGACCAGACGAAGGGCTGGGAGCCGTCGGCGGGCCACTCGGCGCGGTTGTTGAACGGCCGCGTGTCCCAGTACGTCTCGTAGAAGACCTGCGGGATCGGCACGGGGTGGCTCGAGGGACACTGGTTCTGGTTGTTCGGGTACGCCACGTGGCTCTGGTGGTCCGGGCTGTCGAGGTTCCTGCCGTCCCAGCACGTCGGGAACCGGATCGACACCATGATGCCCGCGGGGCACGGCTGCTTCGGGAAGTCGAGCGTCTGTCCGCCCCGCGTCATCGACGTCTGCAAGCAGGTGAAGTCCAGGAACTTATACTTGGCGTTGAGTTGCTGCGCACTCCTGAAGGTCGGGTCGCCGACCGTCATCCGGAACCCGGGTTTGAAGGCCGTCACCTTGCCGTTGGAGAGGTAGTAGACGGTCTGCCCGCCCTTCGCCTGCGTGTACCCGAGCTCGTTGCCGAAGGTGTTTACGCGGTGGAAAGTCCCGTTCCTCGCACTTATCGGAAAGAAAAGTCAGTGCCCGGCCTCCGTTCGGAAAAAGTGGGCAGAAGGTTGAAATAGGGGTACTAAGTGATAGCGCTCTTTTGAATGATGACAGTATGTGTCAGAAAGAGCGAATTTCGCTATACATACCGGAAGAAGAGTGTGGCAGTCCAGTAGTTGGAGAAATCCTCGATGGGCGTGCAAGAAGTACATGTGGCGGTCGATGGCAAGTCATGGACGCTGGGGTCCATAGTCTGGTTGAAGGCATTTCCACCGACGATCTGGTGAAGATGGGGAGACGGGTTCGCACCCGGGTTCACGATGCTAGACGGCTGTGTTAGAAGTCCGCTTCTCCCCTTGCGTAAAGTCGGAGTCAGCTTTCATTTGACTTACGGATCTAGACGCTCGACGACGAGCTGCGAGCATGAGAAGCGAAGTGTGGCAGCTTCGATTCCAGGCGCGATGGCCACGGCGGCAGCGAGGAGAAGGGATCCCCAGAACATTTTTTAGCCTGTCTTCAACACTAACTGATGGGAAGCTACGTCTCAGGAGTCAGAGTGCGGATCGTTACTGGTCTCTGGGGTCCAATACAGCTAAGCCTTAATTCCCGCGGTAGAAGAGCATCCCAGGTTATATTTAGGATCGCCCCCGTAGCTCGCCCCCGAGCAAGTGGGACCCCCCTCAACTGCCGACTGTCTACTATGTTTCCCATGCATCTTTTCTGGGAATCGATCCATCCAAATCGAGACCTACCAATGCATCAAGACCATCCAAAGGGCGGCGACCTTCCAAAAATTGACTATTGTCTTCTCGGAGGTCTCCTGGCCTGTGGGGTGCATGACAGGATCGCATTCGTCCAGCCTGCAGGGTTATGGAGCAGCCGTCGATCACTTCGAGGCTGATATTGCTCCTAATTATCCGGATTGAATTCTGTCAGGATATGTAACGCCACTTGGTACGCGCTTTACCAACTTGATAAGAAAAGCTACATTCGGCAGATTAACCTGCATAAAAATGCTGATGCTTGTTTTTCGAAGTTTCCCTTCTTGGGCGTCCACAACGCCTTGGGTTACATATTGCAGATGGGCCGAAGGTGTAGTGGAGAGTGAAGGAGATGCGAATGTTTCTTGGATCTAGACATAATAATATGCTTAATATCAATAGTAGGATGCACGGAAGACCGCAGAATCTCGCTTACAATTTGCGATGGGCCCTCATACTGACGGTTTTGTGATGGTGGCATGGACTCTAAGACGTAGGGGATACGAGCAGGCGAAGAATATAGATATAGATGCCCTTATGAAAACGCATTCTTCTGTGTTCCCACGGGCATACACTGGCGTCCCGTCCAAGTCCGATAGGGGGCTAGACTGACAACGGCTTTAACAATGCAAGACGATGTCGTGCCGCGCCGGATGTAGTGTGGTGTTCAAATACACATCTCAGGGGGGCCGCGTCGGTCCGGGAAATAGAAAGGAAACCCGAGGTCTATAAGGCGTCTCCATATTGCTGGTTTGAGATCTAATTTAGGATATCCTCCCCTTAGGATCAACGCCATGTTATCGGCAATAGACGGAAAAAGAACCGAAACAACACAGCGAGGGGCACTCCTCGCATGGGGGAAAATTGGCTTGTGACCAAGGGATAATTACCCTCATAGAACTTTCGAGATTCTCAAAGGTACTCATCGGCCGGCGTCTATTGTCCCAAGAACCCGATAATACGTCATTGACGCATGAGCGTCTAGGGACACGGGTAGATGGGACGTAAAATTAAGCCTAACTCGCTGCAATTCATCCCCCCATAATTATGCCTTGGTTACCGGTACGAGTCGCCAAAGACCCTCCGTGATTTGGGACCAAATCAATAGGATATGTTCCGTTTGTTGCCACATCTTATGCTTATCGATGGCCTACACCTGGTTCAAGTGCCTCATCATCTAACGATATCCCTCCGAAGACCACCGCAACGCAACGCAAACGCTAGAGACACATCGCAGGGTTCCAAAAGGTTACGTCTTCACGCAACCCAGTGCTCATTTCTTCACTTTCTTAGGTCTGCCGCGGGCTTTCGGCTTCTCTTCCTCTTCGTCATCGTCGTCGGCTGCTGCTGCTGCTGCCGCCTTGGTTGCCTTCTTGCCCGCAGCCTTCTTCGTCGGTTTGGCCCTCGGCTTCTTGATGTACTTGTCCTTGCCGATATCCTCGTCTTCCTCGTCGACGGGCTCGGCGGCCTCTATGACTTCGGCCTCGTCTTCGTCTTCGATGGCTTCCTCGAGGTCGGGCTTATCCCGCGAGGCCTTCGCGGGCGCCACGACACTACTAGCCTTCATGAAGGGAACCGGGTGGGACATGGAGTTGTAGCTGATGTGTGGGTTAGTCATCACACCGTTCAAGAGGTAGGGGCACCATCCTCCACTCACAGTCTCGTGAAAGAGGCCTTGGTCTGGGTCTCTATATCGACATGTTCTTCGTCCTGAGGACCAACACCCAGTTCTTTGATCGAGTCAAAGTCTTCTCTCGTAAGATAGTAGCTATCCATGAGCTCGATCACATCTTCGACGGACTCTCTGCCCTCTTCGGCGAGTCTCTGGATTAGCTGTGTCCAGAGCACTGGCAGGTATTGTTGGCGAATCTCGTTGTGGTCGCCCGAGGACTTGAGTCGCATGTGTGAATGGATCTCTCGGACGTATCTGGCTAATTTGCCGTATTTACTGTTGTTGCCAAGCCATGACGTGAAGTTAGATCCCATGAGTTGGCCTGCCACGAAGCTAGCCGGCCGGACAGTGCTGAAAACTGCATGAGTAGGCATCAGACTCCAATGCTGTTGCGGCCCGTGAATCATTCGATCAACTAGGTCGCCATCACTGATACTCTCTGCCGCTTGATCGAAAAGCTCGAGAGCTTTGAGATTCTGCTCGCGCTTGTTGTACTGTTTGCCATTCAAGGCTAGCGGCTTCGTTCGCAGGTAGTTCTCCTGTATCATCAGGTAACTGAACTCGTGATCATTGAAATACAGTTCAATTTTATCGTTGAGTGTAGCCTTGCTGGCTGGCGCAAAGAGACCTCCCGCTAGCATCTTCTGGCAGATGTCCCACGGCTTTAGGACAATGGACTTCTCCCAAGCCTTGGACATATCTTTGCTCTGGCTGAAGTCCATCGAGGTCTGGTCTAACTTGATCGTAGACAGCATATTGATGATCTGCCTGATATCCCGATTGCTTCCCTCGATGAGTGCATCGAGCACTTGTGGCGATAGCTTCAAGCCTTCGCGATGGCACACCGTCATCATGCGTGAGCGGATCTGGTCGATCGTTGGCCGCTGGAACTTGACGTCAAACGCCACAAAGTCGAACGGCTTCATTTTCGGTAGCTTTCGCTCATTGCATATGAGAATGAGAGGTACCTCGGTCTTCTTGCAGAACTTCGCAAGGGCGCCGACGCCGCCACGATCGCCAGCTGACATACCGTCGACCTCGTCCATTATCAGCACGATCTTTTTCTTCTCCTTCTCCACTTTCTTTCCATCAGCAGCGAAGAACCCATGGAGAGAAGTATTGTTCATGACTTCGCTGACGCCGGCCTCCACCAGCTTCTTGCTACGAGCATCACTTGCGTTAGTCTCCAGCACATCGTAGCCTTCTAGCTTGGCAGCTAAGTGGGCGGCAGTCGTCTTGCCTATTCCCGGCGGGCCAGATACGATGATCGCCCGGGCTCCGCCCATGCCGTCTGCTCCTCGTTTCTGAAAATCGTATCGCTTGTGCTTGGGCCAGTTCTTCAGCCAGTTCTGAATCTTCTCCACCGAAGCCTTGTTGCCGCAGATGTGGCTGGGCTGGGTGGGTGCATACTTAACAGTCCAGAGCTGGGCCGCGGGGGTAGCTCCAGCCGGCGCCGGCTTAGCAGCGCCGCGAGCAGCGGCTGCTTTCGCGACCTTCTCTGCTTCTGCCTTCCGGGCCTTTTCTTCTTGTTCCATCTCAGCAGCCTGCTTCTTTATCTTCTCTTCCTCTTCCTTTCGCTTCTGCCGCACCTTCTCAGCTCCTTTTCCGGTACCACCACCTGCAGGCAGACGACGAATCAGCTCGAACAAGCCCTCCTCGTTGATCGTCTTGATGCCATGCTCGCGAATCTTTGCTAATTTGCTGGGGCCCGCATCTTCTCCTAGTACCACGTAGCTCGTCTTGCTACTGGGAGCACCAGTAACTTTGCCGCCGTACCGCTTAACTAAACCTTGAGCATCCTCACGTGAGACGGTTGATAGCTGCCCGGTGAAAACGAACGTTAAGCCTGCTAGACAGTCTTCCTCCCCTTCGGGTAGCTCTCCAGTAGGATTTGGAGGTGGACCAGAGTTGCCTCCACCGGCTTGGGCTTTTCTCCAATCAAATTTGGCGTTTGGGTCCTTTGCGGGTGGTGTTGGAGGTCTAACTGTAGGTATGTCGTCAAGGATGGCTTGAATCTCCGCGCTTTCAGGCTTGTCGGGCTTCTTTTCCCTGGGGGCCCTTGGCTTCTTCGCAGCGGGCTTTTTGAGAGAAGGGGGTTCGTCCTCTTCTTCTTCCGACTCAGGTTCAGGCGTCTTCCTCTTCTTACTTTTGGGGGTAGCTTTGCTCTTCTTCGCCGTCTTCGATGTCAGCGGCTCGTCATCTCCATCGTCCAGCACCATGGTAGGCTTGTTTCTTGATGCGATACGTTTCGGCTTCGGGAGAACTTCCTCTTCGCTCTCCTCTTCGGCATAGTCGTCATTCTTTCGCTTGTTTCGGCTCTTGGCGTCCGCTGCGAAAATGTCATCCTCGCGGTCTGCATCATCCATGAATGCGTCGTCGTCATCATCTAGGTCATGATTCTTAAGCGCAGTGGAAGGTCGTCCCTTAGACGAAATCCGACCACTCTTGCGTGCTGATGCAGTATCTGTCTTTGTAGATGCTGCTTTGTTCCGGGGACTCGCGCGAACTTCAGGATTTGGCTTCGGTTGAGCCTTCGCTTCTTCGGACTTAACAGCAGGCTTGGCTTTAGATGTGCCGGACGCAAAATATTCACTAGCTGTAGTAGCTGTTCCTTGGACTTCGGTCTTCCTGATTAAGATTGTCAACAGCAGACCGCTTTAGGAGGTCGATATGGCAGCTTACACTGCCTTCTTTCTGGGCGTCGAGCGAGTTACTGGCTTCTTCCTTGAATGTTGTTAGCTTCGTAAGCGGAGTTGACAATGCCGAGCGCCACTTACTCAACAACAACCTCCTCCTCATCACTATCATCGACGACTTTTCGGCCCTCTAGCATAATCCGTTTAGCATTGACTGGGAGAAGGTAAGATAGAACCACGTACTAGTCCGTCGCTTCGCGACCTCTTCTTCAGCCTTTTTCGGGGGAGGCTTAGGAGGAGCTGCACCACCCTTAGGACCGAAAAAAGAGCGGATGTCCGGCATTCTGCAGGTGAAGGGAGCGATGGTGATCGCTCGAAGCTGGTGTGGTCTTGCTGTCCCAAAAGTGGGTGTAACTCCTCGTTATGCTTGAGAGCTCGAAGCCCAGGAAAGACGTCGGAGTCGGACGAAGACGCGTTGATGACGCGATACCCCTGGAACCCAATTAAATGGGTGCACTATGTACCTGGAAAATGCACAAGCCACTCTAATGCCAGGCAGAATCGCGCTATGAAAGGATTGCAGTGAAATTTCCTGGATTCTGCCTAAATGTATTCCGGGCGTTGCGTATGCATTAAGAGGGCCATATGCACTAGTTAGGTTGAGGATAAGAGACTTGGCAAAAGTTCACCGAGGAAGTACTTGCCCGATTACTTGCAAAGCAATGGGGCCGACTAAAATACTCAGAACGAAAGCGATTTTAGTTAGGACGCACTAGTCTACATAGTATATAAACTAATACCCATGTGGGGTGCGTCCATGTCTTTTTTTTGTTCGCAGTATGCCCTTTCAGTATGCCGTTAAAAAAGTTAGCTGGTATTAAAACAATATAAAACCGCGGAAATACATGATTACCGGTTGCTATGCACCAAGTAGCGTATGCAGAATCTAGGAAATATCTGTATGTAGCCTCGTGCCTGCTTTCATATTCCTGGGTACCTGGGCACTTTGAAGGCCTCAAAGAATTAGCCTACCTAGGTACTTATGGAAACTCTCAGCTGGCATATGAGATGACGGGCCGTTACTGGAATTAGTCGCCGCGGGTCTCTGAAGCATCAGAACCGGAATTTCACAAGCTACAATACTGTGAACGGGTTGCGACGGTCAAATAGCCTCGCATTCAGACGGTCCAAGCAGCTTCAAAATGCCGTCCAGGGCGCCCACGAATCTGCTGGGCGCACTTCGCTCCCTCAGAATAACCTCCACTCCTACAAAGAGACCGTCGATAGTATCCGCTTGCACTTGCTCGATCCCCGCGCGAAACCTGCAAGTACCGCAAAATGTACGATTATTTTCGGCCACCGCGACAATGGCGGGTAACTGGCTTGAGCCGAGTTTGGAGCGCAAGAAGAAGATGATGAAGGGAAGGCCGAGAGTCCCGACGGGTGGATCTACCAAGGGTACTACCGTGGTATGGGGAGACTACGGATTACGGATGACCGACCACCATCGAAGAATCAGTGCCCAGCAGCTCAAGGTCGCCGAGGATACTATCAAGCAGCGGTTACGTGGGCTGAAGTATCGCCTGTACAAGAGGGTATGCTGCAATGTGGGCGTATTCGTCAGCGGTAATGAGGTTCGTATATCCTCCAACAAGGCATAGTATTCGACTTAGGCTGATATACGGCTGTTAGATGCGTATGGGCAAAGGAAAGGGTTCTTTCGACCACTGGGCGGCAAGAGTAGCAGTTAGCCAGATAGTCCTCGAGCTGCGTGGTATGCTCCACGAACAGGTCGCACGAGATGCATTCCGCCTTGCCGGCAACAAGCTACCCGGTAGGTCTATTCTATCTGCTGGGCAAGCCCCATCCTCCTCTAACCCGGTAGCAGGCCAGTGGGAATTCGTTAAAAAGGGCGAGCCCCCTATCGTGGGGATTACGAAGCTTGATGGTATCACGCTTGAGGAGTTGAAGCGGCCGAGGCGAAAGGTTCCCGGAGAGACCGTGAAGCCCGCTTCTCCTCCACCATCAGTATCAGAAGATCAGCGCACGCCCTTAGATCTACCATAGCACGGCGAGCGCGTAGGCCTATCATGTATAAAATAACACGCTGTATATTTACGCATAAAATCGAAACGTTACGCTTTTAGAGGCGCGGCGAGATAGCCATATCCGGACATGTTCGGATAAGGATATTGCCTTCTCCTTGGATCAGGAGAAGGAAAATCAAAAGCGATATCAGCAACTGTTGTCTACTGAGTAGATATGCTGCAAAGCCAACTCATCTCTTCCGCCTTTTTAACAGGCTTATCACATAGGCGGCTCAGTTAGCCCAAGGCTGGAGTTTCACTTGCCTTACTCTCGGGTTACCCCTGGAAGTTGCGTCTCTCAACCAAATTGAAAGGGAAAGCTCCACGACAGATGTGCCTTCCCAAGTTCGAAATTGTCCAAGTCAATGATTGGCTGGTTACAACCTATATGTTAGAAAAAGTCAACGGCGTCTACTGACGTCCAACTGCATGTTTTTGCGCGATTCCAATCTTCGCTGGCCTATACCTCCTCCATGAAAAACTCCGATGCCCATTTGTGTTTTGTTGCGAGAGCCTCTCTTCATACCCGGACTCAGGAATGGTGTGCTAGAAGATTGTTTCTCTCAACATGGACGATACTGTCCAGCTTAAGCTCGCCGCATTTGATTTATCCAGCAAGGACCTTGACTTGTCTTTATCCGTCGCATCGCTTGCCTTCATCTCCAGCCTCCCAAGCTTCCAAGGCGAGCCCACCGATGTCTACCGGTTGGTCCACTCAGGGGATTTATGGTTACTATCACCAGGCTTCGTCCAATTTGAAGTCGCTATCAAGATCAACGGCAAACCTATGAGTTCAGTTGAACCCGAGACTGGGTTCTTGGAGGACGTAGCGGAAGCCATTTACCAGTGCTCTGTAAGAACCATGACGGGGCATCAATATCGTAACTAATGATCTTTTCAGATTTGGCAAAAGCTAGGTCTCGTAATCTGCCTCGATGATATCCAGTATGATCTCCCGTATGACGGTGCGCCAAATCTGTATCTCAATATTCAACACCCGGATAAGTCGTTCGCATTACTGTCGCCTCCCCATGCTCAAACGGCCCAATTCAAAGGACTCGAAGCCACATTCGACTTCGTGACCAGCCAAGACGAAGACCGAAGAAGCAAGTCTCGAGCAGAAGAAATGAATGTAAAGGGGAATATAGCAAAATCAAGCGCCTCGAGGGTGTTTCCGCAGGCTACCCCTGTACCCGCGACCGACAACGATGTTCAAAATGGGGGCAATGTGATTACCTTTGAAGATACGGATCAGAGGGGTGCGCGGGGCCTTGAAGAGCACAAGAGGGGGGAATTCGCCGCTCATCTAGTTGACTCGGCCTTGTACAAACTCTTGGGCGTTCCGAAACGGGTCTATGGTTTGCAGTTCAGGAAGCTCGCCGATACCCCTTCCCTACTCCGATTAGCCCCAGCTATATGGAATTCGCATTACCTCAAAGTGCGTTTCCTATCATGAGGGTGGTGATAGCACGACTGATACTGGTGTCCAGGCAGCAGCAGCCCACGTCAAAAAGTTTCCGGTAATTTCGGAGGTCCTAGCAACATCGATACAAGCCCAATCGCCATCACTCAGAAAGAAAGCGGCTAAGTTGCTAGAGCATGATCGTGTACCGCCTCAAGCGCGAGGCAGTTCCCAGGGCTCTAGCAGCAACAGTTGGGATGATCAGAAGTTGCTCCGTCACCACCTCTGGCGACTGTTACAAACCACTCTGAAACCTGGAATCTTCACACACAAGCGCCCAAAAGACTTTCTCAGTCCGGGAAACGCCGATGATGTAGAATCGCAGTTACCTACCTGCTTAGATGAACCTGAGGACAGCAACACATTTAACGACTTCGATGAGATCGTTCCTGATCTTTATGCTGAGGGCATTCTGGGTTCCGATTGGGTCTTGCCTCAACTCTCTGCACACGACTACCAGGAATATGACAGCAGCGTCAATCCGGCCGACGGTCAGTTATGGCGGGACGACAACAACGATGTAGGCTGTGCTCCCATGGATGCTACCCAGCAGGACATAGACGTGGAGTGGCAGGAAATGGATACCAAGTCCCTGCTGGGTAATGAGTCTGCTACACTACCATCCTACCATCCCTATGAACAATACAGGCCGCAGGGCCCGTGGGGCGACTTATACTGCCAGGGATTTACATCAGAAACAATGGATGAGGATCATCTCTTGAAGGAAAGGAACGCTTCGACTGAAGAGATTGTCTACTGGGCCGGCGAGGCGGATGATTTGGAAACAGAAGAATTCGTCGATGCTGATCTATTTACCTCGGAGACGATGAACATGGACGAAGAAGAAGATGACGCACACCATCTACTCAATTATCACAGCTACGGTACCGAGACGGGACTAGAGAAAGATATCTGGGAATACATTGAGTAAATTATGCAATGTTGATATGGTGATGTTGTTGGGAGAAGGGCGGGATATCCTAAGCATTGTCTGCCCTCGTCAAACAATACTGACCCTCAGCGCATCCAATCCAGCTGATACGCCCATCGAGACGCTAACTCGTTGGTCCGGTCCATTCACTCGTTCTCCTAGCACGCCTCCTCGCCAAGTTGCACCATCGAACCCAATTCGAGATCCGTCTGCCATATTGATTTTTGAATCTCATGCTGTGCGGGCGTGCACTGGTGCAAATGGGTGCATTCCGAGATCGGCTCAAGCCACCGCTTTGGTCAACCCCTACTCATCGTTGCGCAGGCGGCTTTCCGGATTTCGTATCATTCTTCTTCTTTCCCTTCGCCTTCTTCTGCTCGGGCTTCATAGTCGCACGGTGGATATACCAGATGAGCAGGCACTGCAATATACAGGCGGTGAGAGCGACGACCAAAACAGTGAAGAGGAATGGCTGATCGTTCAGTACTGCGACGGCCTCATCTGTGGCGCCGAGTTTGGACATGAAGCCGAATTGGCCGGACATTTTGATAACTGATCGAGGGCAGCGGGTGACTAGCGCGTGGAGAGCCTGCACGGGATGAATACTTCGTTGGTTGTGGTTAAGCGAATGTTGTGGCCGCAATGCGCCAGAGAAGGGCCGTGTGTCAGCTAGATACGGAGCGAGAGCGGCGGTATTGGCTCGTGAAGAAGAAAGATATACAGCGAAAGTAATTACGGTGAACCAGCCACGATTTAAGATTGATTTAACGATGGATAAGAAAACAATGCTAGACTCCGAATGCTAAAGGGAGGAAAAGGGAGGCTGCACTCGACCACGGAGAGATGCCTACGGATATCACAGAGGATACCTACCGCCTCTTGCAAGCCGCTGGGGTGGTACCAGGCGATTCGCGATCTCGAACCCCTGTGGCATGACACTCGTGCGTTTCAAACTTGCCGCAGAGTCGGCATTGGCTGACGGATCATTCGATTGCAGGGCGCCTTCATGGTAATGCACGTAGGGGAAAATAAGCAAATTGTTTTCGCCTGTTGGAAGAATATTTATCTTTGTCTTCTGACAGCCCCAATATTTGAAGATGGATGAGCCAATGACCCATCTCATGAGATTTTCACACCCGGCGGCCTGGTAGTGTACGAAATACCTACCTGTCATATGTACCTAGGGATTCCTTACTGTACACTCAACCCAGCGGCTCTATCCCTGCTCAGCACAAGGGTCTCTCAGGGGTCACGGATATAGATGGGATGTATCCACTCCACCGGGAACTGTGCCAGCTGGCGGCTGAATAGTAAATCCGACGCTGTTGATCCCGCGTAGTGGGGGGACTGTTACATGCCCGAAAAAATATCCAGCAATTGAAGCTATCGCTGGCCACTTACGACTGTCTGCCGATTAACTACGCTCATTAACCCCCGTGAGCGCAAATAAATCAGCCTCATCGCCAATGCCAGGGATGCGATGAGTGTCGCACGGCCAGTAAGATGCCTGCTATCCAAGCGGCTGGCAACCGCAGTCAAGCCCACAAGAGCAGCTGCAGCAGGACAACCACCATGCCATGCAACCTTTCACAGTTCGGCCCAGCTCCGGGGGAGGCGGAGACCGCGGTTCAAGAGCATAAGAGCTGAGGAGATGGGGCTAGTGACGCCGGAGAAGGTCGAGGAGTACGGCAAGAAGACGTTTCCCGGCTATTCGCCTGAAGAGACGGAGATCCTGAGGCAGCGTTATACCCCGGAGCAGATGGCCGCGCTCGAGGCGGGGGAGGCGGCGATAGATCCCAAGGACCTAACGATACAGGGCCGACTCCGCAGAGACCCTTACCGGTTACCGTACCTCGACGATTTCAGCAAGATCTTACCCGTAGTCGACAAGCGCCCCAAGACTGCCCCGCCGCCCGATCCGAAAGCCAGATTCATGACCCCCGAGGAGAACTTTGATGATATGGCGCAGTGGATGCGGGATCTCGTACCGCCGGAGCTGAGACACCTGCTCCAGTCGTCCGAGATCTCCGAGGAGGAGCTGGAGGAGCGGCTGGCGGACATGTCCCCGGAGGAGGCCGACAGGGAGAGGGAGGCGTACCAGAGGAGCCTGGGCCAGGCCGAGGAGGAGCGGATGAGGCCACTCTACGACCACCTGGAGCGCATCATGCCGCTCGAGTCGACCAAGTTCTTCAACGAGCGGTCGGCGCTGACGGACGGCGCCGACGAGTCCAACTCGGCGCTGGCGCCCGAGCTCGGCAAGAAGCTGCGCGGCGTATACGGCATGTACAAGCCGCCCATCGACCCGGCCGACGGCGGGCTCGACGACACGGGCGTGTACCAGGACCTCAAGCGGCGCACGGGGCTCAGCGTGCGCGACATCCTGCGCGTCAGCTCCAAGATCCTCGTCACGCGCCAGGTGGACAACCAGACGCGCCTGGGCAAGATCCGCAGCCAGTGGGTCCTCGCCATCGCCGGCAACGGCCACGGCCGCCTCGGCGTCGGCGAGGCCAAGGCCGTCGAGCCCGCCGTCGCCAACCTCAAGGCCAAGCTGCTCGCCATCCAGAACATGCAGCCCGTCCGCCGCTACGAGGACCGCACCATCTTCGGCCGGGTCAAGGCCAAGGTCGGCGCCACCATCGTCGAGATCGCCTCGCGGCCGCCCGGTAAGTCGTCTTCTTTTTCGTCTCTCGCATCTAGCTACGCAAACCACCTGCGACGAATCATACCCCGTCTCCTACCTTTACCACGAACCGAAGACGGAGCCGAGCTAATCTGGTAACACGCTGCATGACAGGCTTTGGGCTCCGCGCATCGCACCGGCTCTTCGAGATCTTTCGTGCCGTGGGCATCCACGACATCGCGGCCAAGATGCCGCGCGGCCGGAACCCGATGAACTCGGTCAAGGCGTGCGTGCAGGCGCTGCACAGCCAGAAGGACCCCAACGAGCTCGCCATCGGCCGCGGCAAGAAGCTGGTCGACGTGCGCAAGGTCTACTACGGCGGAAACGTGTATTAAAAAGAATATTACAGCCAAACATTGAACCGTCACCTCTCTTGCGCATAAAGCGACTGGTTGACTGACTGCATCAGTGGAAGAATAATAAAATAAAGGGAGCGAAAATAATACCCTGTACCATCAACAGCCAGCCCGGCCCGGCCTCCCCCCCTTGCATGAAGACTTGGTGAACGAGTCCACGGACGGGGCGTGGTGTGGGGCTTTTGTAGACATATAGACATGTAGAGATGTGTATCTGAACTGAACTGATCTGAGTCACTGGATGGTCACTTAGGTCTGTGAATGCTGGGTCGATCACGCTTATTTTCTGTTTTCTATTTGCGGCACAGTTGGGTATGTCTCTCCCCGTCCCTTTCACTCTTCCATAGTCGCCGTACTCAAAGCGCAGGCGATGTTGCGCCACATCATGTTATGCCAAGCCGAGCCTGGAAATGCTCTACACAGAGAGATAAGCCGCTCCTGGTCTCACGTCGCAGTCCAGCCCTGCTAGCGCTCGAGCGTCGCGGTTTCCATCTTTGAGGTGCTTTCGGCGCTTTTCCCATCTTCCATTTCTCCCCTCCTGCAGTGGCGTCTCCTTCTCCAGCAAGGTAGGCGGCGAGGTGGCTGGCTCATATATCCTGTCTTCTACGGTAGTCAACAGCCGTCCGGCAAGTTAAAGTAAGCTCGTCAGTTAGCGGGCGAGCTTACCGGGTATTCTCAGCGCCTCCGTCCGTCTACGTCCCGCAGATAATAGACGGACAGGGAGGCAGAAATGCGGATCATTCCTCTCACAACGCCTCCTCCTCCCCCTCGTCGTCATCGTAGGGTCGTCACCTCTTTTTCAATCCTCATCACCCGCCCCCTCGCCATCATTGCCGCCCCCAGTAGTGTGGGCCTGTCCCTGGGCCTGGGCCGGGTCCCCCCACCCGATCTCCTGCTGCAGCACGATGCTGTAGACGCTGGCCTTGAGCAGCGTGAACACGAGGCTCGTCTTGCGCTCGAGCTCGCGCAGCCCGTCGAGGATCTCGGTCGCCGGGCTGTCGGCCATGGCGTCGAGGAGGCTCGCCAGCTGTTTTTCGTTTTCGCTAGGGGTTAGCTACCTAACCTCCATTTCTTGCATTGTTTGACTGATGAGGCCCTTTTTTTTTCTTTTTTTTTTTTTTGTTGCTGGTTAAAGAGAACGCGGGTATGTAAGAAGGAGGGAGAAGAGGAGAGAGACGCCTGGCCTATACCTACCTTCTTCATGTTCTCCGCCAGCCGCTCGTATTCCTCCAGCACCTCCTGCTCCAGCGGCGAGAGCTCCGGCGGGGAGAGCAGGGAGCTCGGCGCTTGGGAGTCCATTTTTCTCTTTGTCGGTGTTGAGGGCTGTGAAGGTTCTAATGTATCAAATGGCGCCAGATTCGCGGTTACGGGGGAACGCGTTTGAAGGTTGAGAGCGTGACGTCGCGACCGATGAGCAGGTTAATTGGGTTGTTATCGCTGCCCCGCCCCCACTTCTGAAATCCCACCCCTGAAAGTTAGGGGCAGGGGGTACGTACCTACGTAGGTAGCCCTCCTTGTAAACTCAGTTCTCACAGCTTTAACTTCATTATGAACGGCGACCCTGGGCAGAGTGAATGCTTTTGTTCGAAAATACGTTTGTGAATTAGGTTGATATGAGCCCTATGCCAGATAAGCATTAGAGTCGACTCAGCAAAGCGGGCCTTAAACGAGAGCGTCACAGCGTGCTTGATATAAGCCAGGGAACCATCTTCAAAGGAAACAAAATGCGTTCAAGTCGATAACGTTTCATTGCCCTCGACAAGTCTGTTGACCAGCGATTTAAATATATATAGGTATGAAACAATGATATTCATCTACGAATTGTCAAACTACCTGAGGACTGTAAGAAAACCATCACATCAACCATCACATCAACCATCACATCCGTCTCTCGACGTCAGGATGAACTTAGCGACTATGTGCAACTTTAAAGCGTTACAGCATATGGGCTTACATCAAGGATGTCCACGCTTTATCGGTAAGGGCCAGGAGTTGCAGAAGTTGCTTAGTTCGCACCCGAGGGGATACATTCCGAAAGGCGGTGCTCAAGGGGCATACCGAAGTGTGCATGATACACAGCAATTTTAGGCCCACGCGAGGTCTGCCAGTGGCCGCAAATGGGAATTTTTATTGACAGATTGAGCGGTTAGCTTCGTGTTGGTACTTCGTCGAGAATGGGAAATGCCCTTGGAGGAAATTCACTGATAAGGAGAGGTCGAGAGAGGAGAAGTGCGAGACACACGAAAAGGTTGGGTGGGACAAGGTACGCATAAGGACCTAGTCTTTTGCCAGGGCTATCGGCGTTAGTGGTGTAAACGAGGCTGGATAAGAATAAGAACACACAAAGATCATATAATGCAGTAGACTGCGCGGCTGCAAAGGTAACTTAATGGCCGATCCAACACACCGCGAAGCCACGGAACAAAATCCAAACTTATGTCCCGAGCCTGAAACGTACGGTAGGGTCCATTATATCCGCCCATGTGCTACTGGTTGACTAGGCGTCTATCAACGGCGCCTCTCCTTCCTGAAACTACGCTGTGCTCGGAATGACGGCCTGACGTCAGATCAAGGGACGTTATGACTGTATATACCACGCAAACGCGGCCTTGGGGCCGACCCTGCCATTCACAACATGATCCCTGATGTCCGTATCAAGAACTTCGTAAACATCCTGGGCTCTGATACTCTACCTAAAGTTAGCTGGGTCTTTGAGGAGAATAAGTCCATCCACTGCAGAGACTTCATGGAATAGAGAATATATGTGGTGGAAATAGTAGGTCGCAACATACTGGACATCACCATCGCCCTATATCCCCGCGAGAGAGAACTTGCACGTCCCATACTCGATCAGCAAGCCTTGCTCCTTGTGCCAGTCCCTGCACTCATAGTACCCTGCTTTGCCCTTCAGGTTGTCGCTCAGTTTTTGGCAGTCTTCAACTGTAGCGCCACCGCCGCGCCACCGCCCTCCCAGAAGGACATCGAGGGGGTGTCGCAAATCATTTGTTTACTCTCGTCCGCCTTGAAATTGGAGGTGAACTCTCGCAGAACTACATGGTTTGCAGTACTGCCGACGGAGGAGCCGTGTCCGGTGTATAGGGTTTCGACGGCATCGTGGCGCTATGCTGAGTGGTGGCCGCTAAGACTAGAAAGCGACGAGGTCGCCGGTAGGGCTAGAGCTGCGGCCATCGAGACAAGCAGGAGAGCTACCAAGCCGGAATGCATGTTGAGACACGAGAAATGGAGTAGGTAGGTTGCGCGCTTTCTTCGTAGACTTTGTTCTGCGGTGGCTCTGTCGAAGGGCGAGTGGATGGTTAACTGCGTTGCATGACCCCTATTAATGCTTTTGTAACTCTAGGCTCGCCGATGCGGATGTCATCACGAGCCCAGCGTATCCTGAGTGATTCGATGGAAGTTATGTATGCCTCGAGAGGTGGTTGACTTCCCCTGACCTCCCTAGAGCATATGGGGTAGACGGCAACGTACAGAACAGATCATATCAAAGAACGAATTAAGGGGGAAATTATTCGCTATTGTCGGCAGTTGAGGTGATTTGTTGGAAGAGCGGTGAAAGGAGTCAAAGGGCTTTGATATGTGGCCCTAGGATTGCAAAGACAAAGGAGCTGAAGGCTATATGTGGCTGCTCCCATCCCAGTTGTAGATGAGCAACCTAGACTATCAATCAGACAGCATCCCAGACCCAATTGCAACGCATTTTGCCCACAGCTATGGCTAAATTAGCATTTGCCAAATATGCTTGGGCCTCGAGCCTTAGCACAATCATATCTTGTCTGGAAAGTCTACAGTGCGACCCGAGCTGTTTATTTGATTTGACCCTTTCCCCATCTAATAGACTGGTGAAGAGTCAAATAGCTATACTACCTTTGACACTGTCATTACCATGTACCCCAACAACTCGTACATCTCCCAACTCGCCAGACACAGGGACACTGCTGTCGACAACTATACATCCGCTTGGCTTTCGTCACTCAGAGTATCCATAGTGGGATGATGCTTTTTAGATGAGTGGAGAATCTGGCTTTTTCATCTCTGTTCTTGGTTCGCTCAGTTCTTCCACTCCCCATCGTCAGAATTGATTAACTGCCTCACACACACACACACACACTCAGGCTCCTCCGCACTTTTCCTACCGATCTCGACCTCTTCCTCCAGTGATCATATGACCCGATTAGGCACAGTTGAAGAATAGATGAATCAGCTAAATGGCATAAGCAAAAACTCGCTTCGTAGCCCCTTTCTTAAGCTTTCGACACGGCACTCCCTTATAGCCCTAGAGCTCTCAAAGGGTAGATAAGCCTACTATGGAACCGTAGTCACTTTTTCAACACAAAACGCAACGAAGGCACGATGACTTTCCACCCGCTGCAGTACTTTTAAACATGCTCCAGAGGGTACACAAGTATTAGTTTTGATAATGCAAGTCGGGCATTGTCGTCAATTACCGTTGCTATTATTTGCAATAGACCCACAAGGGGTTATATCCACCAGTCGGCAGCTTTCCTAGCTACCAAGAGCCCCACCTACAGAGTCGCGGTGAACACCACAACCCGTGATGCGGTGGCACTGCAGGAGCTGTCCCCCTAAACCTTTCTTTACCCTTTACGACGACTAGTCGTTACTACGAACCAAGAGATGCCGTGACGGTACGGCTGGATCTTTACTTTTTTGGTTAACTGAGTTACGCTACGCGGATGAACGAATAAGACACGACTCCATCATGGCAAGTGCGGACGAGGCCCCTTTGATGTCCCATCAAGAGGACGACGGGCTAGAAGACGAGCTGCACTCGGGCATAGCAGATGCGGAAGAGGCCGACAGTCAAAAGCGGCATGGCGGGGGTATAGGATTCTTCGTGTGGCTTCTGACTCTATCCGCATGCATTAGCGGGTTGTTATTCGGATGCAAGTGCCCCTCCCTTCCCGTCTACTCTACCCGTAGCTACCTGAGGCAGTCCAGTCACACGTCAGAACATCCCCGTTGCTGACACTACACTCACCCAGTATTACAGACGACACGGGTGTGATATCCGCGACCCTGGTCTCGATCGGCACGTCCCTCTCGGGGCGCGAGCTGACGTCGCTCGACAAGTCCGTCATCACGTCGGCGACGGCGCTGCTGGCGCTGGTCGCATCCCCGCTGGCGGCGGCGCTCGCGGACCGCGCGGGCCGGCGTCCCGTGCTGCTGGCGGCGGACGCGCTGTTCGTGCTGGGCGCGGCCATGCAGGCCGCGAGCGCCCGCGTCGCCGGCATGGTGGTGGGGCGCGCCGTCGTCGGGCTCGCCGTCGGCGCCGCCAGCTTCGTCACGCCCCTGTACGTGGCGGAGCTGGCGCCCGCGGCGCACCGCGGCCGCCTCGTCACCGTCAACGTGCTGTGCGTCACGCTGGGGCAGGTCGGCGCGTACGTCGCGGGCTGGGCGTTCGCCGAGTGGGAGCGGCGGAGGGGCGACCCCGCGCACCGCCCGGCCCAGGCGTGGCGCTGGTTGGTCGGGCTCGGTGCGGTGCCCGCCGTGGTGCAGTGCGTCTTGCTGCTCGCGATGCCCGAGACGCCGCGGTGGCTGGTCCGGGCGGGCCGGTCCGCCGAGGCGCGGCGCGTGATCCAGAAGACGGTGGGGTCGCCGTCCGATGGTGGTGGTGGTGGCCCGGATTCCGCAGGCCTGGTTGGCGGGATCCTGAGGGATATCGAGGTCGAGGTAATGGAGGAGGCAGAGAGCGCCAAGTTGACGAACAGCAGCGAGTGGACGAGGGGCTGGCGCGAGCTGCTGTCGGTGCCGAAGAACCGGCGGGCCCTGACGATAGCCTGCCTGTTGCAAGGCCTGCAGCAGCTCTGCGGATTCGTAAGTCATCACCGTGCCGCATGCAGCACCTACCTTGGCCACCCCGCCCGGTGCACCTAGCCCATCAATCAGTCGCGTCCGATCGGGCGGGAGGAGAACACAAAGCTGACAGAGTCTCGCAGAACTCCCTGATGTACTTCTCGGCGACCATCTTCACGATCCTCGGGTTCCCGATCCCCACGCTCACGTCGCTGAGCGTCGCGGCCACCAACTTCGCCTTCACGGCCGCGGCGCTGGTGCTGATCGACCGCGTCGGCCGGCGGCGGATCCTGCTGTGCTCGGTGCCGTTCATGGTGGTCGGGCTGCTGCTCGCGGCCGTCGGCTTCCGGTTCTTCGAGCTCCCCCCGGCGGCGGCGGCGGCGGCGGCTGATTCGCCGTCTTCCTCCTCAAGGGACGCGGCGGTCGTCATACTGGTCAGCATCATGGTCTACGTGGCGGCGTACGCGCTGGGGCTGGGCAACGTGCCGTGGATGCAGAGCGAGCTGTTCCCGCTGAGCGTGCGGTCGCTGGGCAGCGGCGTCGCGACGTGCGTCAACTGGTCGGCAAACTTCGTCGTCGGGCTGACTTTCCTGCCCATGATGGACGCGCTGACGCCCACGTGGACGTTCGCGCTGTACGGCGCCGTCTGCGCCGCCGGCTGGGTCGCCATCTGGATGATCTACCCCGAGACAAGCGGGTTGACTCTGGAGGAGGCCACTGGTTTGCTTGAGGATGGTTGGGGTGTGAGATGATGATGTATTATATTCTCGAAGCAATTAAAATATCTATGGAATTCCGCCTACCCTTGCGCCGTAACCGATCTAATATGTGACCCATGTCGCTTAACGACATCTATCTTTTCGCAGTCGTAGTCCACGTCGCTAAGGACTGACGTGTCGAACGGCCCATAGTTGCGTGCCGGTCTGTCACCTTAGACTCCCCAGAGGCCACAGGTCAATTCACCGCCTCCTGCCGTTGCGGTTCAAGGCCATCTTGTGTGCTTATCGAGCAGCCTCTCGAATGTGACAATATGTGGTGACCGTTAGAGGACTGAGCCTTAGCCCCGCTGCCTACGCCTCTCGGGATGCCGAGTTGAGATTGGACCTCGCGGGGCCCCTGACTAAGCCAGCACCTTAACTCTTCCTTGGTGGCGACAGAAACCATTCCTAGCATGGAAAGCGTGTTTCCGTACGCGCCTCCCACTCCGGCGTTTCGTCTGGGGATAACAAGCATCCAGCCCTGCCCAAGGGCGACGTTATGCGGAACGTGATCAGATGGAGTGCCGCTAAGGCCCAGCAGTGACTTTACTTCTGTCATCATCTGCTCGTAAATAACTAGTGCTTCATGTGGCGCGAGCCCGCTCTCGAATCGTCTTAAGACGAATTCATATGGCGTATTTGGTGGCTTGCTGGATGTCTCCGGCCACGGGATTAGTCGATCCTTCAGGTAAGGGCATATTTGCATGTGTTTCTGTGACGTCTAGAGTCAGCAACTTCCGCCGTCGCCAGGATCACGTCCCAGTTTACAGGGAACCGCATAAGACAGGCATATCAACTCGCTCAAGGGTCGTCCATGCAGAGGCGGAAAGTATCGGGATATACTAGGGAGGACTCACATGCAATCGGCTACAGCCTCCATCCTTGCCGCAATTGAAGAACATAAAGTACTTCCAGTTCAAAGTCCTAAGCACATTCCGGGAAGCTTGGAAGTCTTGCAGATCTAATTGCTCGTACTGTCGGCGGTGCCCATCTTTGGTGAGAAGCAGCAGGTGAGGACGGTACATCTGAAACGCTGGAGTCAGCCGTCGTTCTCCCCAGATAACTGCCCGTTACAAGAAGTAGGGAATCTTAAGCCCTTTAAGCCCTGTCTTGAACTATGGGCTCCCGGCGGCCTTAGTCTAGGAATCATGCTGGTGGACGAGGAATAAGGGGAGGGGAAATAAGTTCGAAAATGGCTTACGCAGAACTTATTGAACATAAGCAGATGCGTGTTATTGATATAAGCGATCTCATATCCGGAGACATCGATGTCACTTCCTGGCACGTAACCGGGACTCTTCTTCTCTGGAGAGGTTGGAGCCGGTGGCTCGTCGGCATTGTCCTTGATGAAGGGTTTCTTGCCAATGGCACCCGTGACCGCGAATTCGTACTAAGGGGGAGTCAGCTCAGGGTTCGGATGTCGCATATGTATGTGTGCGTTGATTTCTCACCCGGAAGCCGTTGACCGTCTGCGTGTGGATCTTGGGGTTGTCCTCATAGAATATGATACCCCTGTTCCAGCGCCGATCGAACTCGGCGACAAGTTCTTCCTCGCTGAGAGGGATGGTCATGTTCGGAAGATCTGCCAACCCAGGAGATGCTGCAGCGCGTATTGGTTCCCATCCACGAGTACGGTCTATAGGTATGGAGGGCCCTTACGACCCTGATTTTATAATGTTTGTGTTACGGGCCCTTGATTCTGCGGTGAATAGGTAGGTACATGTATGTACGTACTTACCTAAGATACCTCAATGTCGGTGAGATGGAAAATAGTGGAGCGCAGCTCAACAGACATTGATAGACCTCATTCCAACATGATATCCCGAAGCGTCGGGTTGCTACTGCACAAACTATCTCAAACCTAACCCAGCAACAGCCTCCGCGTCTCTCCTCAAGATATGGAACTACATCAAACTGACGGCAAACCGCCTGATGGAGTCAAGATCACAATTTCGAAGGCTTGTACTTAGAAGTGGGCCCCGTATTTTATGCCCCTATGACGATACTTCGGTGCCTACTTGTTCGAATTATGGACTGCTCGACACGGATAAAGGACCATCGCTTGAACGTTAAGGGGGCGCTCAGCAGGAATTGGCAGGTGCACAGTCCGCTTCCGCCTGAGCGTACAGTACTGCAAGTCCTGCCGAATTAACACCTGTCTAATGCTACAGTGGCTCGTGGGAAGGAAATCGAGACAGGTAACGAGTACACAAGTCGTCGGGAAGCCACTGGTCGTGAATAACTGGCTCGGCTTCGATCGGACCTACCGGGCATCTTCTGGTGAGAGTTGCTCCCAACGCTCGGACAAACAAGACCCAAGGACCGCACGCAGGGGTTTCCTTTGCGCCACTGGCCCGCCGCTGAAATCGCGCCCGGACGTGACGGTCTTTATAATCTAGTTATGAAACGGCGGAATAAGTATCAGTCCCATGTTAGAATGAATAAATATGCGCCTACTTCGTCGTGTCTCTCTCCCATATCAGCCAAGTCGGTGCCCTTGGAGGTCTCACCATGGTTCTAGCTTGCTGGCCATAGTAATACAGCAACAAAAATTTCAGGGGGGTTTCGAAGAAACATTAGGGGGACCATAGTTCAACAAGTCTGCCATGGGAAAATCTTATCGCAGAATTTTTCTGTGAGAAATAGCTTGAAGTCAAGCTATTATCCTAAACAAGTCACCGGTCTGGAATGGGATCAAAGGATCTGTGGCGGTCTGGTCTCATTAAACTCATATACCGACCAGCAATGTTACCTGTACTGATGCTCTACTTACCTCAAGCGATTCTTGATCATCTAGTCTCACGGAGCTTCTTTTACACGGAGCTTCTTTTACACCTCGCACCACTCTCTAGATTTAAAAACGCCCTAGATTAGCCGCATCATTCTCGGCAGAGTCTTGATAAGATTTCTAAGGACTGAAGCCCAGTCCGGCGGCGGCCGTGGCGTGGAGTGGGCGGGACATGGACTACCGGTCCTGATGGTCCTTCTAGATAGGATCTTGCCACAGCCCCTCGCGCAGTCTATCATGTCGTAGCCGCGGAGGCAACCGCACTCGTACAAGATCTCGAGCTCTGTGCACATCTTGCTGTCTTTTTGGATTTCTGTGGCTTTGCTTTTTTGATAGGATTGGTTTTGGGTTGGTGTTGCTTTTGGTTAATTAGTTTTCTGTTTCTCTTGCTTTGGATGCTGCATTTGAGGAAAAGGGGAGGGCTTGGGAGCTGGGAAGGCACAAAGTTTGTATATTCCCTCGAAACATGTCGATGATGAGTTGTTTGGATACACATAGCTGTGCGTACTGTACTTGGTGTTATAGACTGTATTGATGTTCTGGAACAGTGCGCTGGGAGTGCTACAATAGCACCCATAGCGATCATGGTTTATTCCCGCTTAATCCGCCTTATAGACTAGTTGGTGTTAAACTATCGCTTCGTTTTAAGAGTTGTCAACCTTCAATCCAACGGGGTTGCTGTAGAGCAAGACATTCGCAGGGAGTAGGGTTCCCAAAGTGGAAGACCAACACACAAAAGGGTGCTCTGGAGGAATGTATGAATAGGGCTCAAACGTGTATAATTTACCAAAACATCGAACACCACGGGGGAGCACAGGCACCTATACATAGGTCTCGCTGTCCCGTGTTGGCAACGGACATCGCCCGCCAAACAAAGACTCGTTGAGTCTTAGAATTTTTTGTTTTTGTTTTCTTTAGCGGGTGACTTCCTAGACGTAGTTTCGTATACCTGCTTACGGCTCGGCCTTAGTCTCTGTTCTTGACCCTGTGCGGTTCGTCGTCGAAGTGCCCAATATTTTGCTGGACAGTTATTGAGATATAACAACAGAAGGCTCTTCCAGTGCAGACACTAATCCCAGCGGCTACAAAGGGTTTGTATTGTAACTGCCACAGAACATACTGACCCTACTCAATTCGTATATATCTATTCTTCGAATATGAATATGTCTAGAGATTTGCTATGCAGCTGGTTAAATCCTTGAAGCTATATTAACTGGGCTAGCCACACAATCGTGGCTTGAGCATGTGCATCATAACCAGTTAGTTGAAGAGAAATACTGAATCACGTGCTATCGTAGCTGTCCGAACTTTAATTTAGTCTTTCGCCGTTCCAAAATCCGGCCGGTATTGGGATTCTAGACTCCAATGTCCGAAGTCATTTACGGGGCAGCCCGGGCTCGGAACGACCCGATGCCGTCAGCTGAACTCGCGAATCGCCGTACATACCGAGATTTGAGAGGCACGCACGGTTTCATTTATAAGCATTGAGCTACATGCTCGCATACCTACTTAACTAAATACCGATTCGTCAGACAAATGGGCAACTGACACTAGAGACAGATGGGCTGCGTCACTCGGAAGCTAGAAATTAGCTCGTCTCTTTACTCGCCTGCTGTGTGCTAGATATGATGGGTAAGTCTAACATTCTCGGGCCGTATCTCTCCACATGCCCGAATTTCTTTCCATTGGCCATTTTCTCACTAGCCTGACCTAACAGGACGTTTTTATTTCGCAACTAAGTACCATGTTGCATTATAGGTACTTTACTAAGTTAGCCACTGGTCTAGGAAACCATAGAGGTTGCCTAATCGGGCAAGTAAGACGTCATAAGGTGAGAAATTGTTCGAGTGCAACCATTCCTCGAATTGGCCACGATCTGATAAGCCGCCATCTTGAACTATGCGGGACGCTTATCAAAGTATAGGATCTGCTGTAGGGTCGCTGCAGGTGACGTAGCCATTACAGTTGCACTACTACAATGCGCACGAGATCTTCGCTCATGTCACTGCGATCAGGGGCTGATGTCGTGCATACTCTCTAGGTAGCGCCAACCGATTCTCATCGATATTTGGAGACTGGCTATGTGACTTCTCAATCCCTGGTCAGGAAAACAGAAAAGGCTTTTTTCGTACCAAGAAAGAAAACTGGCCTGGAGTTCTGTCATATTCTTACGTCGGAGGTTGGACGTCTGACACTCGATTCAAAGCGTCGGGAACCGACCCAGCGGAGTCAGGGTAGGCACATGCTTGCCGCATCTGTAGTCGTAAATAATAATAGTAGTCGGTGGCATCAGCAGCTCACTGGTACCGATAAACGACTTGCATAGATGGTACACTGTAGTCGGATGGTGGAGTTTACAAGTGGAAACTCCGTCGCACTTGGCGCCCCCCTTTGAAATTTCTGCCTCTGGGGGGGTACATCGCACCCCTAGAGCAGCCCATGCCAAGCTCCTGCATCCCTGGGCCGACGGCTGCCCCCCCGCTCTGTACTGATTAGCTTTCCCGCTCGGTCGCTCGATGTTCTCTATCATCCTGGAGGGAGCAAAGCCGCTAGTGCAGCTGAAGATCCCATAAGTAGGTATATATTCTAAATGAAACGCAACGATAGGGGAAAGCGGCATCTTGGGAAGGGGGTCGGTCCGCAACATACGAAGAAGTAGTCGGCCTACTTACTCGAACCGAGATGAGTCAAAGCCGAAATCCCTATCTGCCGTTGGTCGGCATGGCAATAATAAGTACATACGAAGTAATATCCGCCGTTCAGCACCTCATCCGTTTTTATGGGGTTCTCGCGCGTTTCGGCCCTTAGTAGGGTAGCGAGGAAAAACGTGCCTCGGCTCCGTTTCCGCTTTATCAGCAGCCGCCTTCTCGATTCTTCCCTAAAGTGGGCTAGCTAAGCCCTTTGGTTTTTTTCTTCTTCAAAATTTTACCGGCATCTGCTCCGCCGCACGGCCCTCGGCCTGGCTTAACCCCATGTCAGCGCCGCAAGTATGTCGGCAATCTAGCCCTGGTTTGGGTCCTTACCTAATCCGCAGCGCCTCGATGCCCATTATTGGCTGTCCCATAGTCGGGACGAGCGTCATAACTGGGTCGTTACCAGGGGTTCTGAAGTCATCGATAACGCATTTGTAAGTAGCGCCTGGGACTTTGGGAATGTAGTGACAATATGGTAAAATCCGACACTGGCAATGCCGTGTTATCCCCTACCATGCCGACGAGAGTGCTACCTCGGATCCATCATCTGGGTCCTGGTTGGGAATCCGCTTAATAAAGTATTAGTTAGAGAGACAATACCCTGACCGATAAAAAGAAACTTTCTTTCTGTCCCATACACTTTGCCTCTCTCTTGCTCGTAAATTATTATTACAATCGGCATCCTCGGATCTTCAGGGAGACAGGTAGACAGAGTGAGGAGATAGATAAGCCACCCCTAGACGGACCCGGCATATACGATACATTATTATATACCCTTACATTTATATTATACCACATACGTAACATATCGGGATTAGTTCCAAGCCGTATTGTAAACACAATTGACGGATTCCCACATATACTACTTAGTACTACCTAGGGAAGAAGAACCGGAAACCAGTTCGCAGTGTCGGCCATGGACGAGGTCGACCGCGAGCTCATGCGGGCGGAGGAAGAGGCGCGCAGGGACAGCATCCACAGCCCGAGCCGGGCGGCCCATCACCGGCCGAGCAACGAGGTCGAGCGCGTCATGTCGGCGTCCACGGTGTCGACGACGTCATCCTCGAGCGTGGGAGGGGAGGGCGCCCGGAACAGGGGGGGCGTGAGCATGAGCCGCGTCCCGACGTCGCGGGAGCTCGAGCGGCACCCCACGGAGCTCAGCCGGATCCAGACGGCCCGCAGCCAGCACAGCGCCACCGTCGGGCGCAGCCTCCGCAGCAGGACGCCATCGAGGCCTCTGCCGGCCTTCGGCGCCGGCAAGCCTTACCCGCCCGAGCTCCCCAACAAGGAAGACTACGTTGTCGAGTTCGACGGCCCCGACGACCCGTACCACGCCCAGAATTGGCCCCTTAGGAAGAAGTATGTTGTTCTGGTTCAACCTCCCCCTCTCCCCCGAGTCGCCTTCCTGGCCCCTTAAAGGGAACTTCGCGACTGACACGGCTGCTCCTGTAGGTTGTTGACGGCCGCCATGCTCGGCTATACCACCATGACTTCGGCCTTCGCCTCGAGTATCTTCTCGCCCGCAACTCCGGCCGTCGCCGCGGAGTTCGGAGTCAGCTCGGAGGTCGGCCTGCTGGGAGTCTCGCTCTTCGTGCTCGGCTTCGCCACGGGCCCGACCTTGTGGGCGCCCCTGTCCGAGCTGAAGGGGCGGAGGCTGCCCATCGTGCTGTCCATGTTCGGGTTCTCCGTCTTCTCGATCGCCTGCGCTACGGCCAAGGACCTCCAGACGGTGCTCATCTGCCGCTTCTTCGCCGGCTTCTTCGGCGCCTGTCCGCTGGCCGTCGTGGCGGCCGTTTTCTCCGACATGTTCGACAACGCGACCCGGGGTTCTGCCATCACCGTCTTCTCGATGACCGTGTTCACGGGACCCCTACTCGCCCCATTCATCGGCGGCTACATCGTGATGTCCGACCTCGGATGGCGCTGGACCATGTATATCGTGTCGTTCATGGGCTTCCTCGCCTTCGGCCTCGACTTGATCTTCCTGCAAGAAACGTACCCTCCCGTCATCCTCATCGAGAAGGCAGCCGAACTGCGACGCCGCACCCAGAACTGGGGCATCCACGCCAGGCAGGAGGAGATCGAGGTCGACTTCGGCGAGCTCGTCCAGAAGAACTTTACCCGCCCCATGAGGCTCTTGTTCGGGGAGCCTATCGTCACCGCGATATCGGTTTACATGGCCTTCATCTATGGCCTCCTCTACCTGTTCCTTACCGCCTATGGTTTTGTCTTCCAGGGCGTTCACGGCTTCACCCCGGGCCTGTCTGGTCTCACCTTCTTCGGGATGATCATCGGCCAGCTCATCGCTGGCACCGTGGTCCTGCTCATGCAACCCTCGTATCAGCGCAAGCTCAAGGCCAACAACGGCGTACCTGTCCCCGAGTGGCGGCTTCCCATCGTTATCGCCGGTGGTGTCTCGTTCACCGCGGGTGTGTTTTGGTTCGGATGGGCTGGCTACAACCCCAACGTTCACTGGGTTGTCCCTGCTGCCTCGGGTATCCTGACAGGCTTCGGTCTGATGTCCATTTTCCTCCAGCTCCTGAACTACCTAGTTGATGCGTACCTCATGTTGTAAGTTCCACCCGTAATATTCCTTCGCGTGAAAAGGGGTAAGAGGCTGACCTGTCTTCGCAGTGCCGCGTCTGCCATTGCCGGCAATACCTTCCTCCGATCTCTGTGCGGCGCGGGCTTCCCGCTGTTCTCCACCTACATGTTCAACGGGATGGGCATCCAGTGGGCCGCGACCCTGCTCGGCTGCGTCGCCGCCGTGCTCGCGCCGATCCCCGTCATCTTCTACCTGTACGGCGCCAAGATCCGGCAGAAGAGCAAGTTCGCCCCGTCGCTGCCCGGCAACACGCCGGGCGCCACCGCCGAGGCGGAGCCCGGTTCCCAGTCGAGCAGCGAGGCCGAGAAGGATTTCGCGGCGGCCAGCAACGCGCCGAGGACTACCAGCGACCGCGAGCAGGCTTAGTTCGTGGGCCTTCCCGCGTACGAATTCTTACCTTTTTCTTATTCCGTATCTCATGTATATATGTCTCGCAAGACGGAACAGCTCGGTTGATGCTTGCATACCTCCATGGGTGGTCGTTGCTTGGATCCCTCAGAGATCAGACTGGGTGGCGCATTGTTAAGCGGCGTTTGGCAAGGGAAAAGTTTGCACGCATCGATCTGAGTTACGAGGTTCGGCGCATATATAGACCATGCACATTACATAGCACATTTGCTTCGCGTCCGTAGCTCAACAATAGTATATAATTAATGCATTAATACCAATACCGTACAACCTCACGTCTTGCCATGGTGGATAGAATAACTACTTAGTACTTAGGCAGCTTCTAGATAATAATACTTATCACATTCCCGCAGTTGATTGTTCCTCCGTCAGTTGATGAACAGCAGGTTCAGGCGGATAGATAACCGGCCCTCCATGTCAAACAAACCGCGATGCTTATTAACCTTGGAACCTGGTGACTGGAGACTCGGCAAGATGTCAGCTCAGCTCCTATTGTTAGAGTCTTCCTACCCCTCTTTCCGCTTACACCGGAGATAGCCATAAGGCGTGTCCCCGGGGAGGGGACTTATTTCAGACCTGCCGGAATCTATCTATATTCCTCCGTTACTTACGATCTCGCACTCGGCAGGGTCGCAGTACATACCAGCATGTAATAAAGGACCCCGTATGCAGGCCTGTTAGACGCAGTATTGGTATACGGCTGGTGATCTACGTAAAGTCGAACTCGTGTCTCCCCTGTCTCTGTCTCTCTCTCACCGACCCGCCTACCAGCATATATAGGTTCTGCTGATCCGGCTCCCCGCATATGTAGCTCTAGGGTCTTATCAACTACTGATCTTCGGGGTCCTGGACCTTCCTATTGCGCATAAGGTAGGATCCAGCCACCCAACGATGCGGGGTTCCGTGGCACCCGGATAGGGAATAGAATGGTGTGGTAATGTTGAAGTCGGGGAAATGTAGGTTATATGTATATATAGCGTCTGTATTCGTAGATCCAGAGACTTTCCTAGTAGTTTATATATCCCGTCTTTATCTATCACATACCTACCCAGCCTATATAGCTGCAAAGTCCACCACCCCCCTTACCATCCTCCCTCTATCGTAGCCACTCAGCTACCCCGGTGCCGACGACAAGGCCGAAACCGCGATATGTCATCCGCCGAGGGCGAGGCGAAACAGCAGCCGGCGTCAAGCGGCACCTACGAGGGCGGCTGCCACTGCGGCTACATCAAGTTCCGGTTCGCGCTGTCGCCGCCGCTGCCCGAGTACCAGGTGTTGCAGTGCAACTGCTCGGCGTGCACGAAGCTGGGGTACCTGCTCGTGTGTGAGTATTTTCCTTTTCTTGTCCCCCTGCTGTTCTTCGGCGTACTCAGCCCTTCCGACCTGTCCCATCATTCATTAATCAAGCGGGCCGTTTATTCGTCTGCACGTCCGTCGTTGAGGAACTTCCGGTTGGGATGATGGCTTTTTGCCAGTCGGTCTCGGTTTTGAAGGCTAAGTCGAGGATATGTATGCTTTGGCCTGGCTTGGCTTAATAGTCATCTGTCGCGGCGTCTTTGTCTTCAGTGGTGCTACAGGTCGCGTTGTTGTAGCTGGACTTCGAGTTGAATTGCCCGCCTTCTTCCTGTTACTCTGCCGCGTGATAGGGGAGTGGGAAAGCTATGCTACTTGGCTGCGGCAGAAAGCAGACACATAGCTGCGGACGCGATCGTCGTCTCCTTCTCCGGACGTGGCAACCGACTACCGCAATAGCTTCACGGATATGATGCCGCCGCTGACTATCTCCCCTTTTTCTTACTCCCATCCCACCTTTCTCTCACCAGATCACGAACTGCACTCATCTCCAGTTCACCTCCCGTACACTGTGTACTCGTCAGGAGGCTTTCGAACTCTTCTAGGCAGCGGCGTTTTCCGAGCCCTGACAAGTGTACGTAGAAAGGCAAGGCGGACTGCTAACCGATACCCCCCAAAAAACAGATCCCAAAGCAGAAGACGTAACATGGCACAACGACAGCCGGGGACGATGCGCCGAGTACCGGTTCAACACGAAGCAGAAGGACCAGGTGAGTATGAGAAGACAATGACGTCCTCGCTCCATCTCCTATTTCCCCTGGGCATCTTCTGTCTTCCGCATTCTGAGTTGCTGGTCTCGTTCGGAGCTTGTCCTTTGCCGGACATCTGCTCACGCCGAGACTCCACAATCGGCGTCCCCGGAACCCGGGAAGGGCGAGCAGGCGGCTTTGCGGACGTACCTATGTCACAGGGCAAGACAGAGACCGGGTACAACACAATGGCGCTCGCCTGGCTTCGGGTTACCTAAGACTCTTGAGTGACACGTGACATCATGTTGCGCTGTTGCTGTGCATGGCAGCAGTCGTCTCTCAGAGTAGGGCATTGAGAGGGGGAAGCCGCCGGGCCCCGAAGACAACGGCTATGTTGGATGCCTAGTAGTCGTGGCGTACGAAGTATACTAATAAGGCCCACCGCCCAGATGTTCTGCCCCAAATGCGGCACCAGCATAGGCATCGACTACCGCGACGTACGCAAGCCGCATACCTACGGGATTAGCGTGAGTGCCCGGTCTCATCACTACTTCCCCCGTCATTATTCCTCTTACTCCACTACGCCACCACCTCGTATACTCATCACCCCCCTCTCCTGTCTCCATCCAAGTGATTCTTCCCGTCTCTCACCGTGGCTATCTCTCCGCTCTCCTGAGATTTCGGACAAGATAGTCACTGCAAGCGTGGTATGGCCGTTGCCGGTGAAATCTGAAAAGCAACTGTCTTCCAAATAGGCAACATGGTCTAGGGCGCCTCAAAACCTCAGGGGCTACTTCACAGCTTCCAGGGGAGTAGGGGCAAGTCGCTGAAATGCGAAATAAACTTGGGGCACCCAAGATTAGGCTCATCCCCTACCCATACTACTCCATCCTTATTCATCCTATTCCCCGAATCCCCCCATTCAAAACACGCCCCCATATAACCGAACGCACCTTTCTTTCATCCTCACCCTCTCCCTCCGCGCCCCCCAAATACCCCAGCTAACCGACACCCAAACAGGCCCGCACGATCTACGGCGTCGACCTCGACTCGCTGGACTACAGGAAGCTGGACGGCATGTCGAAGGTTCCGCCGGCGCGGGACCTGTCGGGGCAGTGGTGGGATGAGGAGAAGGGGGAGATGAAATGAAGCGCAGGTTTTTTTTTTTTTTTTCTTTTTCTTTTTTTGTG
>QJOB01000370.1:0-37959 GCA_004155035.1 Monosporascus sp. 5C6A | reverse complement strand
AGAAAGACCTGGAAAGGTCTAGATACTGTACGCGTAAGCGTACAGACCCATATAGACGTCATAAAGACTTTCTAGAGCCTTCCAAGCTCGTATTCAGAGCTATGACGTTATACTCGACGCCATCAGAATCCTTGCGTCTCGACGAGTATAAATACACCCATATCTTCCAACTAGGTCCTCTGTGTAGCTAGTTATCCTTAGATACAGACAACTGAATTCTATATACTGCTCCCTCACTGCTGCATTCCATCACAATTCTGCTGCGACACCTGCTGAGAATCACCTCGTTCTTCCTTGAGTCTACCCTGCAAGCTTTCTCATACAAATTCACCGTCTCTTTCTCATCACTTCCTACAGGGTAACCTCACCTACTGTCCACCGACCTCCTAGAGTCTATCAGTGACCCCAAAAAGGAGCCGCGCAAGCCGGCTAGCATCTACATCGAGGCGAGCTCCACCAAGTCCTTTACCCGGACCACTTTGCCCCTATCATTGACACTGCTGTTGGCGATGATGCTATTTATCTGGCTTGTTCTAGATGAGGACGGCCACCTTTCTTTCTTGATCCGTTGTAACGGGCCATGAATTTCCAATGGCTCCCAGGTGGGATAAGACAGCAGATGGTTGACCGTCATATGCTGCGAGTGAGTCGGGATGTCACACTTTACAGCGTCGCGCCACCGCTGGTCGAAGTAATCATGACCTATCCCGATGTCGTCTATATCCAATACCATCTAAGTATCATTTCCGCTTGGAGGTTTAAGTAGAGTTCCTACTGGCATGGAAGGGTCCAACCCTGCTGTGTGAGCTTGTCAGGTATGTCGGGACACGGTGGAACCTTCGAGACAGGGGTCTTACGGCTATAAATAGGGGACTTCTCCCCTTAGATATTGAGGAGGGATAGGCGTTAATGGTCATCTCTATTGCTACTTAACAGGTAGTTTCCTGCCTTTCACTCCCTGCTACCATTTCCCCTGACGGAGCTGGAAGTTGTCCGCTGATACTCTCTCCCCCGTGAGAGCAGCGCCAAAAAAAATTCCGTACGCTAAGGGACTTCCCCATGCTCAATATTATTACATATCCCAACTTCTATTAATTTATTCTTAATAAGTTTGCAATTATAACAAAAATTTGTATTGAGGGAGTTATATTTTAATCGTCAATTATAAACTTCGCGAGGTTGGCATTCCTCAAGGGTCTTGTCATGGACTCTTAGTCATCCCAACGACGAGAATTGATTGGCTGCAGCCTGGGGTCATGGAAAATGGACGTTGTATATCAGCCTTACCTTGGGTCGCACTGACCAAGGTTCAGTTGGTGTGAGATAAATGAACCTCTGTCGGTTCACATGGTAACTCATCCCCGCAGTTCTTCATTTCTGGAAAGAATACTAGGTGGTCTTTTCGAATAGCGTGAGTGAACATAGCCCTGGAGTCAGGTGCTGTATTTGGGCCGCTAGTTGCGGCCGTCCTACGGGTGCCCAATGGGTACCCATTCACTACCCACAACGGAAATTAATACGCCATAGACGCTTAACGCTTCCGGTTACCTAGGTATAATTTATATAAAAGTAGTCCCGTATTATTTACAGGCCTTTGTTACTTATTTATGATTGAAAATATCATCCGTGGGTACTGGTGGGTAGTGTGGGTGGGTGGTCAGTGCAAACTTAGAGTCTTTCTCTACCAAGAAGCTTCTCTACTGCGGTCACTGGGTCTGTCACCTTTTGCTTCGTATAATCCCGCAGGATGCTCCAGCCGCGACAGATGTAAATTGACATTTCTGGGCAAGTCAGGTCGGGGCAGGCAGAGCTTGGCATTAACTATTTTCCAAGTCAAGTGCCTTGCCAATTCCTCCTTATGCATGGCGTCCAAATAAGCCTCGCTGGGCTGATGAGATCTGGAGGCTCAGGCAGCGACTGGCCCACCAGAGGCACGATACCCGCTTCTTGAAAGGCCAGTATCGTATCAGCGATATGGCGAGCGATAGGACCAGCAAAGGTAGATTGATCGAAGTGTATGTCAATCAGAACTATGAATCTTGAATCGCTATCACATCAAAGAAGACACTCCGCCTTCCGCTACTCATCTTCACCACTTACCAACACGCGGGCCGCCTCAACAGATACCACGGATTCGGCTCTAGACGAAAAGCCGCATGGAGATCTCATGGACGCCAGTACGTAATTACCTGCATAAGCAATGCCAGGTTTCCATGGCCAATAATTATCAAGAGAACGTCACGACAATCTTAGCGCTTACATGGAAAATTCGACTGATCCTTAGTCCCGGCACAGGGCAGCAGCGGTCCGGTTCCGGCAGATCCTTCGCGTTTTGCACAGCCCTCATTGACGCCAATGGATGTTGGTGCCAAGAGTTTGATGTGTGCTTTCGTCTATTCCGCGTGAGATGAATGTTCACTAGCGGGATGATGAACTCATCCCGTATGGGGTGCACGGCTCGAAGGAACTCATCACTGCTGCTCGATAATATTGGTATAAGATAGTGAATACCATCTCATGTTGTACAATCTAGCATCTGGCTCTCGCTCCCTCGTTGAAGCCTCTCTGAGTTTACAAATTTTCCCCGAGCTGTATTCTGGGCAAGATTATTGCCCGCCATGTTCGCCATGAGCGGCTTCAAGCTAGTTATAGCGTCATATGGCGCCCTTCTGCTCTTGACGCTCCTTTCCACTGTTTTGGCTAGGTCCGTGCCTGGCCACGATGTCGCCAGGCTCAATGAGCGCGATGAGCTCCATAATCGCGCGGGGGGCTTCTACCTCCGCATCATGCCGCTCGGAGCATCGATCACAAAAGGAGACCCGAGCGCGCCGGAGCTTGAGGGTCGTGGCTACCGAAAGTATCTCCGCGATAGGTTGCGGTCTCGGGGCTGGGAAGTCAACATGGTGGGAAGTCAGAGATGGGGTTCCAAATTCAATGACAATGTAGGTGTTTGCGTAACGCTCCAGCCCGTTTCCTTGTCCCCAAAACTACGGCCCAATATACTAATGCCGACAAAAAATCTAGGATACCGAGGGGTGGCCAGGATTCGTCATCGGCCCAGAAGATGGCACAGGTGACAATGCAGTACACGCCAAGGCCAAATCGGCTGTCCCCAAGTACAAGCCGAATTTGGTCTTACTCAACTGCGGAACAAACGACGCCGTGCAGAACAACGATCTCGATAACGTCGGGAGGCGCATGGAAGCGATGCTCAAGACCGTGTTCGATGCTTCCCCCGGCGTTGTTGTAATCCTTTCCACCTTGCTACCTTCGAGAGACCATGATGCCAGGGTAACATATATAAATGAGCAATATCGTGCTCTAGTCGGCAAGCTCCTCAACGATGGCTACAAAATCCAGCTCGCCGACATGCACGATGGATACATCACCCTCGATGAGATCTGGGATGGCACCCACCCAACCGCTGAAGGCGCGCTGAGAATGGCGTCAGTCTGGGATCTTGCGATCCAGGAGGTTGAGAAAAGGGGGAATTGGCTGCAAGAACCGTCCAGCGAAGTTGATTTCGAGGACAATGCCAGCAGTTAGCTTGAGAAAAAGTTCAAAGCGCAGAGTCAGACCTCGATCCGGCCAGCAAGTCCTGTACGTACTCTCAGGCCAGATCCACGACGACGGGACCTACGTGCACAAGTCAATATCTCGAGGAATGATCCTGGCAATGTCAAGGGTCAACGAGCGTTACGAAAGGCGAACTGGATTATATACCGCTCAATTTGTGAACCAAGGCGCCGACAGAGATGGTAAGCGCGAGACTTAATCTGGGTCGATGGGGACCTGTCGCAAAATAAGGGTCACTTGATTAATTATTAAGCCCCAGGGCTTCCCGGAAAATGCCTCCGGAGCCCTAGGGCACTACGGAAGCAGTTTCCCAGAAATCCAAGTTCCAGGGCATCCCGAAAACATTTTCCCACGGCCCTTACAAAATATATATAAAGCTTCCTAATTATTAATTGCTAAAACTAAGAGTTATAATAACAATATATACTTCTCATACTTCATTCACACGTTCCTTACGATCTGCCTAACTATAACAGGACTATAATAGGTATGATATTAAGTTCGCGGACCAAATCAAGGTCAATATTAACGGTAACTACATAAGTCGAGGTAAGTTTTCATTCAGCGATTCGATCTATTCGATCATCGTACACTTACAGTGGGGGTGCAAGAGTCTCGGTAGATGCCGTTTTCCTATACAAACGCATACATTTCCAACTTAATTTTCTCTATAACTTTATAAGAAAGTAATAAAATAGAAATAATAATATTACAGATATTTATAAAATACATATTTTGGCTTACTTAGTTTTTAAGAAAATTACGTTAACCTAATTTAGTAATATTCCAAAGGTAAAACAAAAATCGAAAAATCTTAAAACCTTATATACCTCGTATAATTAATATATAATTTAAGTTTTTAACATTTTTTTTAAATTATAACATGGAAAGAAATATTTATTAAATTTTGCTTATTTTCTATATATACGCTAAAGTTCTTATTATCACTATTTAAAACTTGGTAAAATCGACTTAATAATTAACCTTTATATAACTAAACGAACATATCGCCGATTGATTATCATTTTAGATATTTTAAAAGGAATTAATATCTTTATATTAACCGGATTTTGTAAAATTTTTTATTAAGAATTTAGATATAATCTTATTTTAAACTATATTAAAATAAAAATTGAAATTTTAAATAGTTTAATTAATATTGCTTATATAATATGCCCTTAACGGATACTTTTACTTATAAGGATATAATTATATCTAGAAGTAACAAAGATTCCAATTTTTAAGTTATTGTTAAATTCAGATAAAAACCGTGGAGTTATTTATAATAAAAAGCTAAGTAGAGAATATGGGATTTGGAGACTAAACCGAGACTTTTGCACCCGAACTGTACGTCCGAAATCCGGGGCTAACGTTTACACTAAATGCAGGTATTCGTTGGGGGGACGTCATATGGAATGCCTCACATCTACGCAGTGTGATACCACCTGCTCATGAGTGATTTTAGAACAATGACAGCCTCGACGATTTCATCTGCATTTACCCAAATGGAAACCTGTACGTCCTCCAAATCACCAGAAAACACGGCAAATGCTGACGCTGCCATAAGTGGGTATCCATTAGTGACGGTCAACTTCAATGGTGTGGGAAAGGTAAGTCGCGCTGCTAGTCTCCGTTACCTCCTTGCCCCGGGTTCGGGATCTTATGCCGGTCTTGGCACAAGTCGTGAGCTCGGGAGGAAGAAACGGACATCGCTTAGCCCGTTGTTCTAGTTCAAAGACGCCGTCCCGGGCTATCCGCAGGCAAATATCCGCCTCGGAGGTAAAAGCTCCCAGGTTAAAATCATTTCCGTTGAAGGCTTACGTATGCTAACCCAAATTTCGTATCGAAGATATCGACGGTGATGGCAGGCTCGACTATTGTGTTATCAACAATAGCGGTGACGTCTTTTGCTGGCGCAACGGCGGCATACAACACGATCGTGTCGAATACTAGCAGGATCTTAGCCGCGTGTTCACGGCCGAAGGTAAACGACTCGGCGCCATCAATATCGAGGCTGTTCGACTCGGTAAGAAACGCCGGAAAAGAGCAGCATAGTAGCGGTGACGATACTAACCCGGCAAAAGTCGATATAAATGGTGACGTTCGAGCAGACTGTCTCTGGGTTGATGAGACGGGCAGAGTTACGACCTGGATCAATCAGCTCGGCTCGGATAAAAGTATGGTTCCGTATTGGAGAGCAGCTGGAGTCACACACCCTGGTATGGGCGAGGATGTCGGAGGACGAGAAAGCATTGTCTTCGGCCGCATCTATAGCGGTTTCCACACCGATGTATGGCCTTGTTTGGTATATTGTTCAGTGCTTTTCCCATGCTGATCAGACCGCAGTATCTTCGTTGGGATTCTGCTGGGGGGCTCCTCTCGGCGATCACCGCTTGGCAAAGCCTCGGTAGCGGTGGGAGATATCAGAAAGGTACGCATACCAATGGAAGCGAATAACCCAGCGCTCCTTCATCATCAACGCAAGCTTGATAGCTAACGTATGTTTCAGGTGATGGCGCTTTGTGGGGAGACATGACGGGCACCGGTAATTATAACTACGTTTGGATTAAGCTAGAAGGGAATGTAGGCCTTCGTTAACAAGAACACCCCCCCGGACACTAACCTATATGAGAACGGCGCCGCATGGGATGATAAAGGGATTGTGGTGCGAACAGGCATGGACCGAGAGGCTTTACATATCGGTGACTGGAATGGCGACGGCAAGGCCGATGTAATCGGCTTTGAGAAAAAGACCGGCGCCATGACCGTTTGGCTGACTAGCTATAACAACGGTGCATTCTCCTTTTCGAAACAAACCAGCAACCGAGATTACTGTAACCAGGGACGGGGGAGCGGGGCGGTATGACCTGGGCACGCACTTTGCTGATATCGCCGGCAGCGGGTGCGTCGATTACCTCTCCCTGGAGCTTGATGGACGCACCATTGCTTGGCTGAACGACTGCAAGTCTGGTCCTTTTGATCTGAGAAATGTCGGCCAGGTCAAATTTGCAGAACCGCCGAAAGGTCGCACCATTATCCGCTTTGGCGACGTCAGTGGCGAGCATTCTTCCACTACCTCCCTCGTGTTCCGCCGCGCGATGCGGGAGCGGCAAGTAACACTCCTGCTAATCTTGCAAATGTAGGTGACGGGCGAGCAGACTATTTATGGGTCGACAAGTTCATTGGGGACACGTCCGCCTGGATCAATGGGGGCGAGCGTCCCGAATCGGAGCGTCCCAATCTAGGAGGCAGCAAGTTCTTCTGGGATAAGAAAGGGCCGGTCTATAGCGGATCCAGCCGCGGTCCTGATATGCACTTCCCGAACCTAGGCGGCGTAGGACGGGCAGATATGGTCCACGCCGACCCTACCACTGCGCACGTGCGTTAATTCCTCTTCTTCTGCCGGCCTGTTGGTAGGGCGTTGTTGCTTGGCTAACAGTCTGTCAGGGATGAGTATGGTTTAACAGCTGCCCCGCTGGCGGCGACGATGACAGCATCACTCCTAGAGATCCCGAATTGCCTGTCTACGACCCATGCCTATATTTCCTTAGCCGCTCTGCTACAGCGCAGGTAATTCGTGGGGGTTGGCGATGGACCCTATCGCAGATGACTTCTGAGACGAGTACTTCTGCGAGGACCCTGAGTTCGAGAGCCTGACCGCTTCAGAAGATTTCTCTGGTGCCCATGACATGAATACGACTGACACCACTGCTAACGACCCGCGTTTATTATCATTAGATAAGCGCGGAGGGGAGAAAAGACGTTTCCAAATTGACTGGGAGGATTTTGCTATTGCATTCCAGTTAATTGTCCTATCAAGGCGATATCCCGGATAAGCGCCGTGGCTTCTTGGGTCCTAACGCCTGCATCACTTTCGCCAAAGCATTATCCCGACCTCTCGGTAGAATTAGGTCTCTCCATTTGTTCTTCAGGTCTATTTTCTATGCATAACTCTTCATAAATTCGTGAATGTGCTAATTCGGTCATCTCACTGATAATTGACCGAGCAGAAACGGCAGATGCGCTATACCTGATTAGTCAGGCGCCCCATGTCGCTGTAAAACCCTTAACCGATGGCAGGGACGTGCCAGTACTCGAGTAGGCTAAGTCTGCTCGCCCTATCCCGAAAATTTATCGAGACGTATCCTAATGGGTAGTTATGGCAGAGGGCCATGTGTCCTAAGTGTAAGATCACACCCCACTGATCCTTTATCTAGAAAGGGCCATCGAGGAAGTGTTGCGCTTGTGAGGGTCGAAGTTCCGGCCTACACGGCCGAACTTTTACGCGGCATCTTCCGTGGAGGGAGTGCTTGAAACCGTCTTGTACACTTTCACACTCCCTTATTTGAATATATATTGCGATTTCGTCTTGTCTCGCCCTGCCGACTCTGAACTCATCTCAAACGTATTCGTGCAATCATGTCCGTCACCCCCGGTAACGTCGAGCTACATTGGCGGCCTAAAGCCATCATCTTTGACCTCCTCACTGCCCTTATAGACTCTTGGAGCCTCTGGAACGCATCGACGCCATCAGCTACCTCAACCGAGGGCAGACGGTGGCGCGAACGCTATCTCAAACTCACCTTTGGCGCAGGCGCGTATATCCCTTATGAGGATCTCGTCCGGGAAGCTGCACACGACGTCGGTTTGCCCCCGTCAGCGCCAGCAGCTCTGCTCCGTGACTGGGCAAGTCTCCAGGCGTGGCCCGAGACCGGACGGGTGCTGCGGATGTTGAGGGAGCGGGGATATAAGCTTGGCGTGGTAACAAATTGCTCGAAATCTCTAGGACACCTTGCTGCCCGCGGGATCGAGAAGTGCGCGACTGAAGGAAGTGCAGAGGACTTCATCTTCGATGCTGTCGTTACGGCTGAAGAGAGCGGCTTTTACAAACCCGTCAAGCCGGCGTATGAGGCTATCTTGACCGCGATGGGCGTTGAGCCGGATGACGTGTTATTCGTTGCCGGTAGTGCAGGAGATATTCAGGGCGCGACCGATGCCAGTATGAGAGTTGTTTGGCATAATAGGATTGGATTGGCTAAGATAGGGGAGGCAGTCCCACTAAAGGAAGGCAAGACGTTGGATGATGCTTTGAAGAACTTCTTGTAAACGCGTGTGGCGGCTACCAGTCAAGGGTGCTTGGGGGATCACCAGCTGGGCTAGGCATGGGACGCGGTAAAGAGGAATCTAGAACGCCAGAGCCGTTTTGCTAAGTCTGGAGCTTCTCCAACCACAGAATATACCGTCTATCGCAGGCCCTTGTTTCAGCGTGGCTATTCGCGTACTAGCTGGTACGATACCTATGCTGATTGGGACAGCTAAAATTGTTCACGAGACACACCCCATAAGACGGATATTAGCACAGCCCATTAGTACAGTTTAGTTTGATATATAGTTATCATGTAGAAGATAAGTGAAAAGAGCAGACGGTCGAAATAGACACTTTCCCAATCTTTACGCGGATAATCATAATTGATTCATCCATAACATATGAAATCAATTGAACCCGATTAGTGTCCTCTTTTTCAGACCTGTCTAATTATATGCTTCTGACAAAGACGCGCATGATGGCCAGGTCCTCTACACACCCAAGAGATTTTTTTGATTCGAAACGAACAGGATTATGAATAGGCGTTACCGGCATTTGTATTTAACTGAATTTGCCGCTTAAGGTTATTTTATATAATTGGACATAATATTTCTTTTGCGACACACTTAGAACATCTTTTATATGTTAGTGTCGGCAAAAGTGTGTTGCACTTAGGTCTGGGATGCTGTCTGATTAATGGTCTAGGTTGCTCATCTACAACTGGAATAAGAGCAGCCACATATAGCCTTCAGCTCCTTTGTCTTTGCAATCCTAAGGCCACATATCAAAGCCCTTTGACTCCTTTTACTGCCCTTCCAAGAAATCACCTCATCTACCGACACCCCCTTATGGCCCTAGGGTTGCCTGAAGCCATTCAGACGTCGCCGGCGCCCTCTCAAGTCTCCATCAATCCATCAAAACTCTCCTCCGCTCAATCTATACAAGTCTCTAAGCCCTGCCGGGATAAAGCTAGCCTCACTTTCTGGAATGAAGGCAGCCTCGCATTCGCCGTTACGCTTCTGCTTCTTCGGGCAATCCTTCGCCAAATATCCGTATTTACCACATCTAAAGCAAAGTAGCTAGCCCTCCTTATTCCATGCGGGCTTCCTATCGTAAGCCTTTTTTACGTTATATACGTTCCTTCCCTTTTCCCCTCGAAATTCGGCGACAAAGTCGTCGTATACTTGATTTACCGTTATAATTAGGTATTACCGAAAGATCCCTTTTATTCGACCTTTTCAAACAACTATAACATTGTTATCTCGAATTAAGTTAATAAATATAGTAACTTGTTAATTAACGTTAATAAGCATGTTAATTTCGTTATAACGGCGTACGAAATTTTTAAAATCGACCATATAATCGAAAACGGTTTTTTTCGCGTTTTATTTAACGTATTACAATTAAGTTTAAAGGTTTATTTTTTAATCGATATCTTTCATTACATATAAACGCTGTAACATCTTAATTATCTCCGTACCTTTCGTAAATCCCGTAATAATTATTATAAGACCTTTTTTAACATTTCCGATAATAACAGCAGTTAACTTGGTTTCGTCCATTTAAATAAACTTCGCCGAATCGCTGTTACGGAACCTAATTGTTATTATGGTTACCCAAACAGCCGTTTTCCATATTTCCCAGTTATTATTACCTCGAAGGCGATTTTTTTCGTTAAACTTAAAGTTAAAACATTTCCAATTCAAATACGTATCTTTCCTAAAGCCTTCGCTTTCGTTCGATATATAACGGCTAAAGGGGTTCCCAACTATTAAACCTTAAGCGTGTGGTTTATGTTAATAAACGAATTGTAAACATTAAGTAATAGAGTTTATATTGTTACGTTTAATAATAACAAAATATGTTTTGTATAATTAAATATTATTACAAGTTATTATTTTTAAGTTTAAAAAATAAAAAGCGATCGTAGTTATATATTTAAACCGTATTTTAAATAGCTTTATATATTTATCTAGGGCCATATTATATAACTAAATGGTTATATCTTAGCATCTAAGGCTATATTGCTTTATTAAATCTCGTTTTATCTTGATATTTAAAGCCGTTCCAATTATGGCATAGTTCCTTTAGTTACTTGTAACGTAGTTACGATAGTTTCTTTAAATTACCGAGACGTTCGAAATGTTAGGTCGTAATACGAATTTTTTTTTAAAATTTTCGTTTTCGAAGATTATTTTTGATTTTGTAGTAAGTATATTTTTTTAACTGTGTTATTATAGATAACCGTCCGGTTAAATTTCGTAAATATGATCGTAAAAAGGAGCGTATTAAGCTTATTTTTTATATTTAATAATTAAGTTTTAAAGTTATATTTTTTTTTCGTAATTATGCGATATATATTATGTCTAAAGGTTTATTGCGTTATAATAATTATATTTTTTATTAACGTATTTACGATAAGTCCGGTATATCCGTTTTTTTGTATAATATTATTTGAAAATCCAAACGTTTAACGCGTAAGGAAATTCTGGTTAAATACTAATTTTTACGTTTTTAACGTTTAAAACGTTAAAAAAGTAGTTTCGTATACGAGGTGTTAAAATGGTTCGTCGTAGCTTATAATCATTTAACGAATTAAAGGAATAAGAAAAGCAAAAGTAAAAACGTACAAGGTCGGGTACGTCTATACCTATCCTAACGTTAATTTTGGTTCTGGATTAGTCGGGTATCGAAAATTCCGATTAGCCGTTTATTAACTAGTTTAATTAAGGATTTTTAATTAATATTTTTGGCATTACTAGTAAAAGTTTCGTAATAACCGTTAGGTATTTATAAGGTATTTAATAGGTTTTTATATATTTTCCAAATCTGGGTAATTTTTCTATTTAACAAGATATTAAGTAAATCCGTTTTTTTTTCGTATATTTAGTACTTTTTTTGTTTCGTAAACTGATGTATTTTCTTGGATTTTTTCGTTAAATCCCGGATTAATTTTAATGTTATTTTGTTATGGCCCAGCCAGGCTTGGCTTCTCCAAACGGTCGGAGCTACAGGAGATGAGGGACCGATCATGGATCACGTGACCAGGCCATGGTCGAACACGATCTGTTCGACCATACTCGACTTATGGTCGAACCTGGTCGGCTCGACCACATTCAACCACAAAAAGTCAAGTAAAATATATACGCTTATTATTTCCTATAATCGTAGATAACATCAGCTTATAATATAACTTAGTTACCCAAATTACCTTTAGTTATTTGTTATTACTAAACGTAATTAATTTATTTTTTATTATTTAATTTCTTACAATATTATTATTAATATAAACCCGTACGATTAGGTTTAATAATTAATTAACTAACCTAGCCGTTACATGTTATAAACTTTTATTTAATAATATAGTTAAACTTTAAACAATATTCGAATCGCTATTATATTAACTAATACATAAGCAATTATTACCCTAAAACTTACGGTTTAGCAGTTCCAAAACAAGGTTAAGGAGCTTAAAGCCATTATTTAGCAACTTATTAACAAGATAATAACAGCCCAGCAAGTGGGCCTTCGTAAGATAAAGCCCAAGAAACTACAGCCCTATAACGGAAAAAGGAATATTTAAAGTTTCCTAACCCAGGCTCGGGTTTATCTTTATTTGGAAGGACTTATTAATTTAGCTAATTAAATCTTTGCTATCGCCGTTTGCTTAAAAAAAACTCTTTTAACTAGTTTGAACTTATTATAAGGAACTTTTTAGAAAACGGAAAATCCGATTAAGAAAAAGCTATTCAGAAAGTTTTTTCCAGTTATATTAATTTCGAAAATAAACTTAAAAGCAACTTTAAGAATCTAAATAAAAAATAAGTTACGGCATAAAAGCTTTTCCAATTACGCTAAAAGGAACCAGCTTCCCCGTATGCTGTGAAATTTAGGAACTTTATGGTAAAAACAAGATAGACGGATAAAAAAGATAATATTTTAATTAATATATTTTATAAAGGATTAAAAAAAACGTTAAAAACGAAATTATTAAATTACCGCGACTTATTACATTCGACAAGTACATTACAAAAGTAGTAAAAATTAACAATCGGCAGTTCGAAAGATAATAAAAAAAACACTTTATTTTACAGATTGGATATTTTAAGGTTAATTAGGGAAAAGGCGCGAAATACTTTTTATCTTTTATAAAATAACTCCAGAATTTATGGAACTTGGTATTACTTAACGACAAAATATAAGCTAGGTATAGTATTACAATTGTAATAAGATGGGACATATTATTAAACGATATAAGTTGCTGTTAAAAAACGACAAGAAAATACATTAGGCCTTAATACTTAAAGGACCTTTAAAGGGTCAAAACGGTAACAAATAAATTAATATGATTCGTATTCGTTACGATAACGAACAAAAAAAAATTCGATAAAAACTAAAAGCGGTTAAGGCCTTTTTATAGGCAGCAATCGACAGGCAGGCTTAAAAAGTACGGTACGTAAGCTTTTACCTTATTAATTACAACCAATCCTAATATCCTGCTTACGTAAAAAAAAAAGCGACGAATTTACGAACGAATTACCCGTATATAAAAGGAAGGTTTCGATTTTTATACCCAGACGGGGTATAACCAAGAAAACCAATAGTAGTATCGAAAGTTACGAGCCTTTATTACCCAGGAGAAGGTCGACGATGCAGCACCGGTATTAACATGGCTCGAAAACGAAGGATACCCCTAAAGGAACCTTACGTATTATTTCGGATGGTACGACTATTAAACCTAAAAAGAACTAATTTAAAAGTTTGTCGACAAGCATTATTAAAAGGTTATTACCGAGATCCAGTTATAGTTAGCTTTTGAAATAGATTTTCGAAAACGAAAGGTATTACGGAAAAAACTAGCAAAATTTACCAGTTAAAACTAATTAGTTCTTTATGCGGGATAGGAAGTTATGGGGGGACTAGAAAACGACATTTGCGAAGTTTCAAGCCAATTATATCGGCAAGAGGAAAAAATTTTCCAACTTGAAGTTTAGCTGCGTCGTTAGGAAGGCCAGATAAAGCAAGTACAAAAGATATGTAAGCAACTTACGGAACAAATCCAATAGTTTACAAAGTCCCCCAAAAAAAACGCCACCTGTAAAAAAGCCTCAAAATGGCGCGAACCGGAAGCAGTAACAAGAACTTCCTAAAAAGGCTTTAAATACAACGACAGAAACCCATAACGACTTTATTACCCTAAAGATACGAATTAAGATATACTAGTACATCGTAATGGTAAATTGCGGAACTTTAAGCGTTAATTATATCATTTTAAAGTTAGTAAATTAACTTAGATTACCATGGAAAGATAAGAAGAACCCTTATATCGCCGAGAACGCCGAAGGTCAGGTATTTACTTACGATAACGGAAAAATCGTACGTAAAATTAATCATTTCGAGATTTTTATTAAAGGACAAATCTAGATAGTTAACTTCGATATCGTTCCATTAAGGAATTATAACATAATTTTAAGAAGGCCATAATTGTATCAATATAACCCCTTAATCGATTGGAATACTGGCCAGGTAAAATTTACTTTACACCCTATCGACAAGCAGCAAAAACGAACGAAATTTCTATATTTAAATAGCAAGAAGAAAAACGACAAATACAGGCATAAAGATACGACAGAAACTTCACCACTTAAAGGAATACGACATAAGAAAAAAAAGGGGCATAACAGACGTATTCGACGCATTATAGCCACTATCCGGGTATAACTTTGCGATATAAACGAAATCTTAGAATACCAACCCGAAAAACTAAAAAAAAAAAAAAAAAAAAAAAAAAAAAAAAAAAAAAAAAAAAAAAAAACATAGCTAATGTATTATTATAATATCGCAAGTATAAACAATTGTTTTAAAAGGAACTTGAAACGAAGTTACCAGAACATAACGAATAAAATTACGAAATAATTCTTAAAAAAGATACCTTATCCAAGTTTTATCCCATTTACAATTTGAACGAAACAAAGCTTTATATCTTACGTACATATCTAGAAGATAAACTCCAGAAAGGATAGATTCAACAATCTATATCCTTAACCGGATATCCTATATTTTTCGTATTAAAAAAACGGTAAATTTCGATTAATAATGGATTATCGACATTTTAACAACATCACTGTTAAGAATAAGACGCCTTTACTACTAATTACCGAAATAAAGAATCGCCTGTAAGAAATTAAATAGTTTACTATTCTAAATTTTAAAAATAGGTATAACTTAATTTAAATTAAGTCAGAACACGAATAAAAAACGGCTTTTAAAACGAAATACGGACTATACGAATATTTGGTTATACCAATAAAACTTACGAATACACCAGTAACCTTTTAACGAATAATTAACTACGTATTCCGAAAATATCTGGATATCTTCGTTATGTATTATTTAAATAATATTCTAATCTTTTCAAAATCGGAAAAAGCATATATAGGATACGTTTATTAAATTCTTTAAGCGTTATAAAACGTTAATTTGTTAATTAACGCAAAAAAGATTTAATTTTACATATAAGAAATAAAATATCTGGAATATATTATTACCTTAAGATATTTCAAGATAGACCTTAAGAAAATTATAACAGTAGCAAAATGGCTTATACCTATTACCGTTACAAAAATACAGGCATTTATCGGATTTACTAATTACTACAGAAAGTTTATTAAGTACTTTAGCAAAATTACAATGCTTTTATTTAATCTTACCAGAAAAAGAAATAAGTTTTAGTAGACGACGGAAACAGAAAAAGTTTTCCAACAAATTAAGGATGTAATTATTAATAAACCAGTATTAATTATATACGATCCAAAACGCCCAGTTAAGTTAAAAACTGATTTCTCGGATTATATATTAAGCGCAGTAATTGGATACCGGGATAATCAAAAAGTACTTTACCCGATTACTTTTTATTCCTACAAGTTAAAAGGAACAGAATTAAATTATATTATTCCTGATAAAGAATTTATGGCTATCGTTAAAGCTTTTCGAGAATTCAGGTATATGCTTAAAAGAAACCTCTATTAAATTAAAGTTTATACCGATTATAAAAATTTAACTCGTTTTACTACCATACGAGAACTTACAGGACGACAATTACGTTACGTAAAGGAATTAACGGAATACGATTTCGTTATTATTTACCAGAAAAGCTTTAAAAACGGCAAAATAAATGCTTTTAACAGACAACCTAACCTAAAAAAAATTAGTTAAGATTAACTATAGGATTTTCGATATTACTCCAAAAGAATACCTAAAATTACGACAAATTGTAATAATTAAGGTAGTACCTTCCGATTTATATCAGAAAATTTAATAATATAACGACAGTTTACTCGATAATTAAAAAATAGACAAAATTTAGATATTAGAAAAAAATGCAATATTTACGCCAAAGCAAAAGTTCCGAAATACAAACCGTATAAATTACAACCACTTCCAGTTTTACAGTAACCATGGGATTCGATTATTATAGATTTTATTACTAAGTTTCCCTTATCCGAAAACCCAGCGACAGGAGTATATTACGATAATATCTTCGTAATCGTCGACCGATTCACAAAATTTTCTTACTTTTTCCCATACCTCGAAAACATAAATACGGAACAAATAGCATATATTTTCTTGCGATACATCTTCAACGTATATAAATTGCTAACGGAAATTATATCAAATAAAGGCACTATATTTACCTTTAAATTCTGACAAGGCCTTATGGTACAAATTAGCCTAAATTACAAATTGTTTAACGTATTTAAACCTTAAATAGATAAGCAGACAGAACGGTTAAATTAAACCTTCGAAACCTACTTACGATGCTATATTAATTACAAACAGAATAATTAGGTTAAGAAATTATTAATAGCCCAATTGGCTTATAATACCAGTTATTATGAAAGTATCAAAATAACCCTAGTAAATGCTAATTTTGGGTTTATACCAGAAATTTACAGAAAGACATGCAATAACGGTCCAGATAACGTTAAAGCTATTTTAACGTTAAAATAACTTAAATAATTATATGCAAAAATAAAGATAAAGCTCGAATTTATACATAATCAGATAAAGAAATATTACAACCAGAAAAGATTAAAGGGTCAACTTTCTCGAAAAAAACATGGTTTATCTAACCACCAAAAATATCAAAACTAAACGCCCAAATTAAAAATTCGATTTTAAATATATCGGCCCGTATAAAATCAAAAAAAAATATCAAAAAATAATTACGAATTAAAGCTGCCTTTAAAAGTTAAACTTTATCCAATCTTTTATGTTTCTTTACTTAAGTTAACAGCAAACATTATCAAAATTAATATAAAATACGAAAATAAAACAGAAAAAGATACACCAGTATACGAAATAAAGAAAATCTTAGATACGCGCAAAAAAAATAGATTTACCTAATACCTTATCAAATGGAAAAAATACCCGGATTCCGAAAACACCTAAAAACCCGCCAAAAATCTTATAAACGTTTAGCGCTTTTTGAAAAATTTCCACTAACAACGCCGGAATTACTAAAAATAATACCCCAATCCATATCGTCCGGAACGGACAAACTTACAATAATATCCCCGGCCTAATTAATTGTCGTAACGTTTTGTACTAACAAGGTCGCCTCGGTCTCGGCTCGTTTTTGCTGTTTCAACTTATCCAAATCCTTAATCTTATAACGAATTATTTCAACAGCCTTTTTCCGCAAAATTTTCTTTTACTTACGAAGGCGTTACAGCCGGGTTAACGCCTTAAGGAAAAATGCTTCGGTTTTTTCCTTCTTTCGTTTAATTCGATCCTTTTTACGGAAAACGCGAAATATTACTTACGAATCCACCTTACCAAAATCGCAGTTTGCGTATTTTTTTTCCATACAAAAGTTACAACAAGTTTTACTTTCCGCGATAATACAATCAAAACGGTTAGCACGAAAACAAACCGAGTAATGAAACATATTTACATTAAATTTGTTAATAAAACGAACAAGTTTTTTATAACAATCCGGGTCAGGATCTGGTTTTTTTCTGTTTTTAAAAATACAACCCGACATAGTAACTAAAGCGAAATATAAATAAAATAAAAAGTAAAGGAAAAAATCACTTACCAAAAATAACAAACAAACAATTTAATCTTTAAAGGCAAAAATCCTGGAAAGGGAAAATCGTATTATAGCCCAGCCAGGCTTGGTTTCTTTAAACGGTCGGAGCTATAAAAAATAAAGAACCGATTATGGATTACGTAACCAGGCCATGGTCGAATACGGTTTGTTCGACCACACTCGATTTATGGTCGAACCTAATCGGCTCGACCATATTCGACTACAAAAAGTTAAGTAAGATATATACGCTTATTATTTCCCATAATTGTAGATAACATCAGCTTGTAATATAACTTAATTACCCAGATTACCCTTAATTATTTACTATTATTAAACGTAACTAATTTATTTTTTATTGCTTAATTTTCTACAGTACCATTATTAACATAAACCCGTACAATTAGGTTTAATAGTTGGTTAACTAACCCAGCCGTTACATATTTATTGTTAACTTAAATAAAAAAACGTGGAAAATTGGATATATTTTAATTTTAAAAAGTAACTTTAATTTGTAATTATTATCCGAAATTTTTTAATTATTTTGTATAGGTTAATATATTTATAGTTTAACTTTTAATTTGGTTGTTTAATTTGAATATTCTTTATAGCAAGGTAAATTATTTTTCCTTTTTAAAAGGTTAATTTCTTTTAATTTTTTCTGGTTATAATACTTTTATATTTGTTATCGTACGAATTTTAATTTTGTTTTTATTTCGTAATATAATCGTTTAAATACGTTTATCGTAAAAACAATTTTTATATTAATTAATTTATTATGTACGTTTTTGTAAATATCTAGTAAAAACCCGAAATTACCGTTTATTAAAATAATTTTAATATTTTCGTAATAACTTATATTGTAATTAAAATTACATAATAAGTAATTTATTAACTTAATTATTTTATTTATAATTAATATAATATCGGTAATAAATTTCTAATATTTAATTCGTTTTTTTATTTAACCGTTTATTTAAAATTTAAATGCGCTTGATAATTAATAATTCAAATTTAATTATATTATTAGGCCTTGTTGGAATTTTAAGATAAACCTAATTGTTTTATTTAAAATAATTTTTATAGATAATTTATATATATTAACAATATATTTAAAAAGAAATATATACTATTTATTCGGTATTTGTATTTTCGTTACATAATAAAAAATAAGAAAACTTTATAAATCGATCGATAATTATAAATATATTATCGTAACGTATTTTTATAACAAGATTTTTTGAGAATGGTAATTTCGTAATAAAATCGAACGTAATTAAATTTTATAATCGTTTCGTAACTGGTAAAGGTTGTAATTTTCCGTAAGGTTTATATCGTTGTAACTTAACTTTGTTATATATATTGCATTATTGTAATATTTTTTTTATTTATTCTTTTATGTAAAGAAATATATATGTTTTTTGTAAACGTTTAAATATTTTGTTTATTTCTAAGTAATCGTAAAGTTAATATTTTTTTAATATTCATTATTTTTTTGTTATTATTTTATTAATAGTTTTTTATTATATTATCGTATTTTTATATAAAGGTTAATAGATTGTTGTTATTTAATTGTTATAATTTGTTATATTTTAAAGTATTTTTTATTATAATATTAAAGATTATATATTGAACTTTAGTAAGTTTTTTTTAAGTCGGGTCGTTAATTTAAAGTATCTGCTTTGCCGTTTTTTAAACCTTTTTGGTAGATAATAACAAAATTGTAGTTAGTAAGTTTTTTTATATAACGTAATTATCGTTTTGTTAATTTTTTAGTTATCGTAAATCGTATTAAATTTTTGTAATCCGTATAAACCTTAATTTGGTGTATGTTATTTTATAATATATGCTTAAACTTTCGGAATACGTATATTATAGCTATAAATTCTTTATTTAGTATGGTATAGTTTAATTTTGGTTTTTTTAATTTGTAAAAATAAAATATTATAAAATATAGCATTTCGTTATTACTTTTATATCCAATAATTGTTTTTAGGGTATAATTTAATACGTCGGTTTCGAATTTAATAAGTTATTATAAATTATATATGATTAATACTGGTTGTTTAATAATAGCTTTTTTGATTTTTTAAAAGGTTTTTTTTGTTGTTTTTGTTTATTTAAATTGTCTTTTTTTTAAAGTAAAGTTCGTTAGTACTATAGCAATTCCGTTAAAGTTTCTAAGAAACTTCCTGTAATAATTAGCAAATCCAAAAAAGCCTGTATTTCCTTAATAATATTAGGTTTTTTTTATTTTGTAATTGCTGTAATTTTTTTAGGATTTATTATAATGTAACCTGGAGTGATGATATGTTTAAAGTATTTAACTTTTTATATATGGAATTGACTTTTTTCTGTATTAATTAATAAGTTAACATTTTGTAAAGTTTGTAGGATTATATAAACGTGTTTTTTATATTGTTTTTTTGTTTTTAAAAAGATTAAGATACTGTTAAGGTAATAAACGATAAAAATATCCAGGTGTTTTCGTAATATATAGTTAATTATTCGTTGGAATGTTATTAAAGCATTTGTTAATTTTATAAACTTAACTAATATTTATATAATCCGTATTTTATTTTAAATATTGTTTTTTATTCGTATTCCTTTTTAATACTAATAAGGTTATCTTTATTTCGTAAGTTTAATATGGTAAATTATTTAATTTTTTATAAGCGATTTTTTATTTTTATAATTAAAAATAATAATGTTTGATTTTTTAAGATAATATTATTTAAGTATTGATAATCTATAATTAATTATAATTTCCCGTTCTTTTTGGGTATAAAAAATATAGGGTATTTAGCGGAGAATGTTAATTAATATATCTATTTTTTTTAAAATCTGTCGTTTAGATATTTTCGTAACATATATAGCTTTTTTTCGTTTAAATTATAAATAAGGTAAAATTTTGGTAATATGTTTTCTTTAAGAATTATTTCGTAATTTTATTTGTTATATTTAGGTAATTTCGTATTTAGTTCTTTTTTAAATAATGGCCTATATTTGTGATATTATGGTAATATATTAGTTATATTTTTTTATTTTGGTTTTTCGGGTTGATTTTTTAGGATTTTGTTTATATTATATAATTATACCCGGATAATGGCGATAATTCGTTAAATATATCTGTTATACCTTTTTTTTCTTGTATTTTGTCCTTTTAAGTAATAAAGTTTCTATCGTATTTTTATGTTTATATTCGTTTTTTTTAATCTGATTAAGTATAAAAATCTTTTTTTTTTCTGTTTTATTAATGAAGTGTAAAGAAAACTTTACCTGGTTAATATTTTAATTAATTGAAAGGTTATATTAGTACAATTATGGTTTTCTAAGGATTATATCGTAATTTCTTAATTAGATTATATCGAAATTAACGGTTTAAAAAGATTTTTAATGAAAATCTGGAAGTAATTAATCTTTCGTGCGATTTTTTTAGTATCATAGGCGAATACCTATTTTTCGGTATTCTTAACAATATAAAGGTTTTTTTTATTCTTCCATAATAATTTAAAAACGTTTATTAATTCCGGTATAATATAATTGGCGCTTAATATTCCGTAATTCATTATTACGGTATACCAATACGTCTTAATTCGTATTGGTAACGTAATAAGGTTATTCGTTATTCTCGTCGTTATATTTAGAGTTATTTTAGGAAGTTCTTATTGCTGCTTCCGGCTTTCGCTATCTTAAGGCTTTTTTATAAGTGGCGTCCCTTTTTAAAAACTTAATCTATGTCGTAGCTTTGTTACAGCCGATTAATATATTATCGATATATTTAATAATCCTTATAAACTTTTTAATTCGATTTATTAATTACTTATTAACTTTTCGTAAATAAGCAATTTACTTATTTTATATTTTAATATACGCCTTTATTTTTATAATACGTATTTTGCAGTTATAGTTAACTACTTTTTATCCGGATGCTGCCTATTTGGCTTAATATTATATATTATATTAAATTAACTTTTCCGTTAGTTTTTGGATTTCCTTTTTAAGTTTTTATTATTTTTCGGAGTCCGTAATAAATATTAAGTTAAATTGTAAATTACCGATTATACGTTATATTACTTTTATTACCGTATGGTATACTAATTCCTCCAGCGTTTAATAATTATATTATTAATAATAATATAAAAAATCGTTATATAAATAATATTTCCCTTCCAGTTAATTTCGTTTAACTGCAAATATATCGATCTTATTTTGCGATGCGAAAATGCAAAAATATAAATATTATTATTAATTATATTTATTTTCTTCCATTTTAAAGAAATTAAAACCTTCTTTTTATAAATTATTAATGCATTATACGATATATTGTTATTGTTTTTTATAGATTACGTAATTACGTCGTATGCAGTTTATTAGATAAACCAGCTTATGATATCTGGGCTTTTTGAGTAATACATTCTTTACCTATCCTTAATAGTTTTAAATTTACTATTTAAGGGTTTGTCGTTTTTCTGGGTTTTAAAACGCTGTTAAATTTATGTTAACTGGGCTTTTTTATTCCGCTTGTTCTGCAACTTATTATTAGATTGCTGATTATACCAATGTTTTGGCTACTTTTATTTCCTATTGGATTTTTTTGTTTGAACTTGGACTTTTTCGGAAGTACATTATAACGATTACTTTTTTTGATTTATTGTTTTAAGGGTTTTTTTTTTTAAAATATTAACTGTTAATATATATGTTTTTTGAACTACTTTAATACCTTATATTTACGTGTTAAATATCTTTTTTTTGTTATAATTATAACATTAAACCTAATTTAAATTTTGTAATTAAATCGTTCTTAACTTTATAGGTCCTGGCTGCATGTTATAGGACGTAAAAAATATCTCGCGTTTCTTTCTTTACTTAAGCTTATATTATCCAGTTTGTAAGGTAAATTTTTTTTTTTGCGACGTCGTTTGTATTGTCGGTTGTCGATTTTAACGGTTTCCGTAATATACCTATTAAAAGTATTAAATTATTAAATTTAATAATTTCGTTTTTAATATTTTTTAAACCGTTATAAAATATGTTAATTAAATTATTATCGTTATCGTTTATCCAGTCGGTTTTAGCTATAAGGCTTCGAAATATTATTGCATATTTAAATACCGGTCCAGTTTGTCGTAAATATAAAATCTGTTATACTGCCATACGTTTCTTATCGGGGTTATCGAAATTCGCTTTAAGCTTTTTTTTCGAAATTAGCATAGCTAATAAAAAGCTATTTAGTAAATAAGGTTTTATCGGCTTCCGTATTTTCCAAATAATTTCTTATTACGGGCTTAAACTAATTAAAAACATTTTTTATAAAAAAAGTTATAATGGTAAGGATTTTTTTATTAAGTTATTAATTTTTTAAAAATATAAATAGATTCAAACCTAAGTTAAGAAACTCTAAACGTTTCCTTTTTCGTTATACGGTTAAAACTTACTTATCTTAATTCGTAAAATCTGGGCGTATACCGTAATATCCGTAGTTATAATAAATTGTTAAATAATAAATTCCAGTTAATTAATCCGGTTTTAAAGTTACTATATAATATCGTTTTAATTATTAATTAATATAATATTTAAAATATTACTTTAAACTTAACGATTTCTTTAAACAAAAGCTTATAACGTATAACGATTAAAAAAATTCCCAATTATTAAACCTTAGATATACGGTTTATATTAACAAACAAATCGTAAATATTAAATAATAAGATTTATATTATTATGTTTAATAATAACAAAGTACGTCTTACGTAATTAAATGTTATTATAAGCTACTGCTTTTAAATTTAAAAAATAAGAAACAATTATAATTATATATTTAAACCGTGCTTTAAATAGCTTTATATACCTATCTAGGGCTATATTACATAACTAAATAGCCATACTTTAATATCTAAGGCCATACTGCTTTACTAAATCCCGCTTTATCTTGGCATCCAGAGCCGTTCCGATTGTAGCATGGCTTCTCTAGCCACTTATGGCGTAGTTACGACCGTTTCTTTAAATCACCGAGACGTCCGAGACGTCAGGTTGTAACACGACAGCTTTGCAAATATTTTCATTATTCTTTTTATGTCGAAACCTTCCGGTTAACCTTCCGCGTCTTATCCAGACGTTATAGCCTTTCCAGGCTTTTTTCCCGACGTTATCTTTTGGCTTTTTTGTCGGACCCTTTCGGGTATTACCGCGTCGACGAACCTTTTGCTTCGAATCGATAACGGCTACTGCGAGATGTAGGCGCTTTTCCAGCGACTAAAGGGACTGCAAAATTTTCCTTCCGAAAGTCGAGCTTTCGCAGATTCCTTGCTTTAAAACGCCCTTACGCCGAACCTGCCGTCGAACCTTTCCTGTACCGGAACGGTACCTTAAGTGCAATACAAAACGGGTGGATCGGGATGTTAATTGTAACAAGAGACGGAACCAGAAGATGTTACCATGTCGGTAAAAGTGTGTTGTATGTAATTCGGTCTGGGATGCTGTCTGATTGATGGTTTAGGTTGCTCATTTACAACTGGAATGGGAGCAGCCACATATAGCCTTTAGCTCCTTTGTTTTTGCAATCCTAGGGCCACATATCAAAGCCCTTTGATTCCTTTCACTGCCCTTCCAAGAAATCACCTCATCTGCCGACAGTTAGGTTTATTTTTCGGTAAGTTAAAGATTTTAGGCGAGTTTATAATAAGGCCAGTTTTTTCCGAAATTTAATAATATATTAAGATTACCCTATTCATTTTAATCTGGGATTGTAGTTTAACGTAGGATTATATTTTGATTTGCCGGGTACTAACTTATAACAAACTTTACCTCCCCCTTTCCCTCGGATAGGGGCTCAGTGTCAAGATTATGTAAGGTGCTAGGAGATAGCTAACGTATCTTCTAGCTTGTGTCCCTTCATCGTTTAGCCCTAAAAAGTATTACCATATCAGCGGTAATAGCTCTGAGCGAAGGGTACCATCAAGGCGGACCCAGAATATCTCGTACCGAGGTCGGTCCGTTTGCCACCTAGTTAGCTACCAAGATATGCATGCCATGTTGTATCTTTGAGGCGGAGTCTCCGCCACCCTTGCTCGAATTTGTTTCTCTCCAGCCGTTCGACTGTCGCCAACGGCGGCGCCCCTTAATCCCAGCAAAATGAATGCGGGGCGATTTGGGGTTACCCAGCAGTGCGGGGAAGCTCGAGCACATGCCGTGTGAGAATATACTCCATAGGCTTTACCGTTTAGGGAAGTCGTTGGACAGCTCATGCTCCCCATCAGCGTCAATGATGATGACCATGTCGACATGCAAGAAACCGTCATGGGTTATCAACGATGGGGGCCAAAGATCTTGACCGTGATGTCTCATCTGGACGGCGTCCGCCGAGGCGCGGCCGGAGGCCCCATTATCGTAGCAATCTAGGCGGATTGGCCAAATTCCATACGTTCGATGGGACAATTCTTCGGAAAAGCTTGCCTGTAATAAGTAACGTCCGCCCAAGTTATATGGAAATCGTACTCCATAACGCAGTAGAAACAGGAACCGGAACCTTGCATAAAAAAAGGGGAAGAAATGCGTTGAATGGCCGTGCGGGGTTGGGGGTAGTGTTTTCAGTCACTATAAGTTTCCCCTCTATGGTCATGAGTAGTCCAGTCGAGTTTCCTCCAGGGCTTGCCAACCAACATACTCTTACCTTGGCAGGTTGGACGCAGTTGTTCATTGTTGGGATACGATAGCCAACATGGCCAGCCTACTGTTCCTAGCTGCGGCGGCCTCCGCTGAAGCGATCATGCCGCGGGATCACCCGGCTGTCGATGCACTCGCTGTTTGTCCGGGCTACAAGGCTTCCAACATTAAGACCAGCGCCCTTCGGTTATCAGCGGATTTGACACTCGCCGGTGAGGCTTGTGACGTCTATGGCACGGACCTTAAGGACCTCGTCCTAGAGGTCTCGTACGATACCGGTAAGCGAGCCCACGCCGGCTTAGACACCGTCGACACGCTCAATCTCTCCGGGCCTGAACTAACCGTTGATCAGACACGAGGCTCCACGTAAAGATCCAAGATGCCGAGAATAATGTCTATCAAATCCCGGAGTCCGTGTTTCCGCGCCCTAAAGGCCCCGACCGCCACACTCGGCACCCGGCGCTGAAGTTTGATTATGTGGAGGAGCCCTTCTCCTTCACTGTCTCTCGGTCTGAGACTGGAGAAGTGATTTTCGACACGTCGGCTGCCAGCCTAGTGTTCGAGTCGCAGTATGTGCGACTGAGGACAAAGCTCCCTGACAACCCCTATCTCTACGGTCTCGGAGAGCACTCAGACCCGTTCAAGCTGAACAACACTGACTATATCCGCACGTTATGGTCACAAGATTCGTGGGGTGTGCCGGAAGGCGCTAATCTGTACGGCAACCACCCCGTCTATTACGAGCACCGTGGTTCGGGCTCTCACGGCGTCTTCTTCCTCAACTCGAACGGTATGGATATCATGATCAACAACACCGAGGAATCAGGACAGTATCTGGAGTACAATACCCTCGGAGGTGTCCTCGACTTCTATTTTATGGCCGGTCCAAGCCCCGTAGACGTCGCCAAGCAATATGCAGAGGTTGCCGGTCTTCCCGCCATGATGCCGTATTGGGGACTCGGATTCCATAACTGCCGATACGGATATCAGGATGCCTTTGACGTTGCCGAAGTAGTTTACAACTACAGCCAGGCCGGCATTCCTCTCGAGACGATGTGGACCGACATTGACTACATGTATAAGCGAAGGGTAAGCTACTGCGACCGCTAGGGGTTGCTTCGATTGCTTGCTTACGTGGAACAGGTCTTCACTCTTGACGAGGAAAGGTTCCCTCTTCACATGATGCGTCAACTTATCGATAAGTTGCATGCCAACAACCAGTATTACATGGTCATGGTCGACCCTGCGGTTGCCTACCAAGACGATCCACCTTTCCTACGAGGCGTCGAGGACAACGTCTTTATGCTTAGGGCCAATGGGTCGATCTGGAAAGGCGTCGTCTGGCCCGGCGTGACGGCGTTCCCTGACTGGTTCGCTGCCAACATCAGCCAGTGGTGGAATAATGAATTCGCCACATTTTTCTCCGCCGAGGAAGGCGTAGACATCGACGCCCTATGGATCGATATGAACGAGCCCAGCAACTTCCCCTGCTACTTCCCTTGCGACAACCCCTATGAGGCTGCAATCGGGTTTCCGCCCGAGCCTCCGCCGGCCAGAAGCCCGCCCAGGGCTTTGCCCGGCTGGCCTTGTGACTTCCAGCCGGAGGGTACCGAGTGTGAGCGGACGGAACGCCGGAAACTAGATATGCGGGATGCCCTCCCTAGAATATCGACCGCCAACCTGGTGCTCGAAGACCGACAGTCAGAAGGGCAGCAGATGGGCCTACCCGGCTGAGATCTACTGTATCCCAAGTACGCCATCCACAACAAAGCCGCATACCGGGATGATTGGAATGCAGACAAGGGTGGAATTTCCAACAAGACAGTTAATACCGATGTCCTCAGCCAAAACGGGTTGGCAATGTATGACACCCACAACCTCTACGGCTCAATGATGTCCATCGCATCCCGCGAGGCTATGCTCCAGCGTCGGCCTACTCTACGCCCAATGATTATCACCCGATCGACGTTCGCCGGAGCCGGGGCTAAGGTTGGACACTGGCTTGGCGACAACCTTTCGACTTGGGACCAGTACCGTTTGAACATCCGGTCCATGATGGCTTTCGCGGCGATATACCAAATTCCGATGGTCGGCGCGGATATTTGTGGTTTCGGACGCAACACCACGGAACAGCTATGTGCGCGCTGGACGATGCTGGGAGCCTTCGTCCCGTTCTATCGCGTCCACAACGAGTACGGCGCCATCCCGCAGGAGCTGTATCGCTGGGAATCCGTCACCGAGTCGGCAAAAAAAGCCATCGACATCCGATATCGGTTGCTGGACTACATCTACACGGCGATGCACAAGCAGACCGTTGACGGCACCCCCTCCATCAACCCCGTATTCTACCTGTATCCCGAGGACGAGAAGACCTGGGACCTGGAGTTGCAGTACTTCTACGGCCCCGGCTTGCTGGTGGCGCCGGTGACGGAGGAGAACGCGACGAGCGTCGACGTGTACCTTCCCGACGACATCTTCTACGACTTCTACACGCACGAGAAGGTGGTCGGCGAAGGTGCCGCTATCACCGTCACGGACCAGGGGACGAGCGACATCCCGCTGTTCCTGCGGGGCGGCGTCATCGTGCCACTGCGCGTCGGTTCCGGGATGACGACCGCCGAGGTGCGGGAGAAGGACTTCGAGCTGATCGTGCCCGTGGGCAGGGACGGCAAGGCGGCCGGCGAGCTGTACCTGGACGACGGTGTGAGCCTCGAGCAGGCCGGCACGACGGAGCTCCGGCTCTCGTACGCGGACGGCGTGCTGTCGGTCGACGGCGAGTTCGGCTACGAGACCGGTGCCAAGATCGCCAAGGTCACGTTCCTAGGTCTCTCCATCGGGGGGAACCCGAAGTTCAGAGTCCAGGGTGAAGCTGTCGAGGCGGCGGCCGATAGCGCGAAGGAGTCCGCTACCGTGGTGGTTGACAGGCCATTGAGCGAGGGTTTCACTGTCCAGGTATCGTAGACTATCAGGATGCCCTAGGCATGGAAGGACTACCTGGCCTAGGATACTGTGCAGCTACTCGATACATATTGGTTAATGCCTAGAACACATAATATAAAATGAATCCGAGACGAGAGGGATGTTTGAACGGACTGATTTCCCCGTATGTGATGCGATCTCTTTCTCGGTACGTGGATGTAAACTTTTGGTCACATAATTGCAATATACTGGTCCAGAATCTCAGACCGCAATGAATCGGTTGGACATGGCCGTTCTTTCCAGGGAGGATATCTTAGTGTGATGTCGACCGGGGGGGTGGAGGATGGATTGAGTTGGGTTTGCCTCCAAAATTTTACGGATAGCAGGCAAGACTGCACGTTCCCTGATATACGAGCCTTTCCAGTTTCGCCTTCCGGGTTGAGATTTAACAGTGCCCCCTATAGATACCCGCCTATATACCCGCAGAAGCCACCCGCCCCTAGCGACGACAATAACAGCGATGAACTCGGTCATCGCCGAACTTAAAGGTGCGGGTCGCTTACTATCTCCATGAACCACCGCGTAGCCAGCGCCTTGCCCGTGAGAAGCGGGCGAGAACGCGGGACGGCATCACGGCTGGTGGGCTTAGCTGGCTGGGTGAGAATTCTGGGGGCTGTTGCGACGGGACATCTGTGCTGAACCTGATTAGACCGTACATTCTCCTTCTGGGTTACCTGATAATATTGATATAGTAGAATATAGGTATGTACGTCTCTAGAGGCACACGTCGCCCGAGAACACGGAAAGGTCACATGCTCGTTAATCATATACATACTTCAGTATCCAGTCTCATCAACTCAAGCATCATCTTAGCGGACTCGGAACGCGTCGCCAAGACGGATACTGACACGCTATCATCTTCCATGCCTCCTGGTTCAGATTTTCGATGCTCCTACTCTGCCCGCAAGGGGCATATATATGTATATCAGTAGGTAGATATCCATACACGATCCATATTGCACTGCCAAGAAAAAGCATTTCGTGATCGCTGCCACCTACGCCTGTTGTCTACGCACATTCCATTCCAGTAGAAACCCAAGGTCATCGTCAGTAAAATCGTACCGGTCATGGCCAAACAACACAAGCCGGGCTGCCCGTACTCCACGCAAAACGCTGCTAAACATAAAGAGGCCCCGCGAGCCCAGGGTTCCGTTGCGCTCCCCGGAAGGGTATGTCATCCATCCACGTCCATCTTCTCCACTATCGTACTTGCCGCCACTATTGTCCGGTCTTCTTGGTCCCGTTTGTTCCCGTCCGATTGGTAGCCTGCCGCTTGATTGTTCGATTCCTTTTCCCCATTGCTGGTATTGTTACTGCACAGTCGATATTCGCCGTCTTCCTTCCATTCAATGATATTCTCGGCCAGTGCCCATTTGGCTAACAAGCGATCGACGCCCAGCCGTGACGCCTCGCCCTTCTCCATGTGCCTACCGACATGCTCCGTCCACTCGTCCCAGGATGTGGGGCCTTCGAAAACGCTGGCGCAGTCCGGCTTTGGACAAGCCGACCGCTGAGGAGGCTGCCGTCGGATGACTAGACAGGACTGCTGCATCTCCTTCACATGCGACTCCCATTCCACTTGCAACTTACTATCGCCTTTGGCAATAGCTTTCTTGATTGCGAAGGGAGCGTGCATCCGCCTGAGATGTTGCGTGAAGAGGTCTTTGCGGTTGAACTCGTTGCCTTTCCCTTCCACCGTGTTTTGCGGGCAGGATGAGCATCGATAATACGTCAAGCACAGATGCTGCGAAGAAATGTGTCTCTTCCACTCGTTCTTAGAACCAAATGTGCTAGTGCAGCCAGCGAACGCGAAAGCGCAAGGAAATGGCCGAGTATGAGCAGCGGCGATGTGTTTCCGTAATGACGAAGAGTCTTTGAAGGGCGCGTGGCTACAATGGCTACAGCGTGTCTCCTGTTTCGGAGGCTGCTTTTGCAGGGACCGTCTCGGCTTCGGTCGCGAAGACGGTGTCACATGTTCGGCGTTAGAAGGCGTCTCGTCCGCACCAGGTTCGTTAACTTCATGGGATAACCTCTCCTCGCGCTGGACATCTGGCGTTGCATTTGCAGCCAAGGATTGAGCACGTGCAGCCGCGGCGGGAGCATCATCGCTCGAGTGCCGGACATGGCTCAAAGCCTTCAACTGCTCGGCTGCTTCCTGCATCTCAGCCGAGTCCTCGACTTCGTCTTTGGTCACTATGCCCATGCCGGGAGTCGAGTTCGCATATGTGAAACCGGTAGACACAGAGGATTGCGGTAGACCGATGGGGTCGATTCTTCCCTTGCCCTCAGAACGAATCGGCGTTTCGGGATGGACCTGAACATGGCCAGGATCCCGGTGGAGATAATCGTGACGGTGCATTACCGGTGTACTCGCAGCCATTTCTCGCGCCTCAAGAAGCATACGGCCATCCTCGACGTCCTTCGCCGACGCCTTTGGAACCGACATGGACCCTACAAGGCGGTCGTATAGATGCGTCATGTTGTGTGAATTGACGTAGCCTAGGAAGCAGCAGACCTTATCGTGCTGTACCACGTTCCAAACAGGAACCGGCATTGATATCAACAGCATGGTCGGTGGCCCCAGAAACATGCCTTCCACCGTAATCTTCGAAGCAATAGCAGGGGTATTTTGCAGCCAGTGGTTAAATGAGGACATGTCTGGACTAGCTTCTCCTACGAATGTCGTACACACCAACACTCTTGGTTCGTCAAACGCTATGTCAGTAACGCTGCTAGGATGTATGGCGTTCTCTTCTCGTAAGAACCTAAGCTGTTCTGCTTCCGTGGTGGCAGTAGTTGCAAGATAGGGCGGCTGCATATGAGCGGCTGAACTTGGGGAAAGAGGAGTGAGACTGATGCTTTGGCCTTTCCCCGCGGCCAGTTTATAGAATATAGGTAACTTATCAACAATAGAAAGAGCTTTACTAGCTCCGTTCGTGAGCCCAGAAGCATGAACTAATTCGTGCTGTTTCTGTGAGGCAATCTCTTGGTATAGATGCTCCGGCGTGAAACGTCTGCCGGTGCTCAACTTTACAAAAGCGTCTGCAACATGAGCCGTAAAAGAGCGTGCGCCAGGCTGTTCTCGGCCGCTCTGTTCAAAATTACCGGCAGCAAGGACTTGTTTTATGTTGTTACCGGAGGGGAATGGTTGTTCCTTAGCAGCATAGGTGTCGAGAAGGAAGAGGATATCGGACTGCGTCTCATCAAATAAACAGCGGAAGCTGTTCCATCGGAACCTAACGGCGTCTTCTCTCGTGTTGCTGATCACATGTCAGAACAGGCCTACGCACATGCGCACACCGACACGGAGAGAAATTGGCATGAATCTACCTACCACGCCCAGAAGACCTGACCGTCGGCGCCAACACATGCGTGGCCGGCATAGTATACTATCAACAGATGGTCGGGTCCGGCATGTTCGAGAAAGGAGGCAACGCGCACGCCTAGCTTAATGCTCGGATCGGGAACAGTCGGTATATTCCACCGGTCAGTACGGTAATTATATCGTTCACCAAAGACCGCTTCGAGAGCGTCGATGTCTCGCTCGGCACCGCTATTACCCTCCCACCTCAAAAGAAGCACGGATACTTTAGCATAAGGCGACTTCTGGGTCTGTCGATATATAAGCATTGCGGCATCCTGCAGATGTCTCGCAAACGACTCGAACTCATGTCTCTCTGGAGGCGGTGGGGCGAGCTCCTGAACCTGGTAGTGCTGGGGGGGCTGCGCCGACGATACAATCAGTCATTGTACATCGACATCTCGAGCTTTAGGGAATTTTGGAAACTCGTACAAGCTCAGGTGGAAATGCCTGAGGTTGAGGAGGGCTCGCCTGCGCATCAGTCTTGGGCGCCAGCCGTCTCTTCTTCGTCGCTGGCTGATCCATTCGTTATCGAGAGGAGAGCAAGCGAGCAAGCGGTAGCGTGGGCGTGGGCGTGGGCGTGGGCGTAGGCGGCAAGTCTCTCAATTGAGAGGAATTGGTGCGATTAGAGACAAGTCAGACGACTCGACGACCAACCGTCATTTGAATCGAGACATTCGGTAAAGGCCAGACGGACAGTGACAGGGATTAGATTGTCAAAAACAGTACGAGTTATGAGCAGGTGGGATGCGTGTATTATTGGAATCAGGCTGGAATTGAGGTTCGCAAGGCTGGATGTCCGAGGGTGTTGTGCTGCCAGGGCGACTGCTGACGGGCGACACGGGGCTACCCATCCATATCTCTCTCACTCTCTGCCTATCTAGCCATGCACCACCCACCTCTAGCTCTGTTGCATAAATACATAAGGTTATCCTTCCAATCACAGCAATCCCCCATACTACTGAGTACGACATACTCCAAAGACCCGGAATTCCCAGCACGGCTAGGCAATATTAGAGCCCTGAGTGAAACGAATATGTCAAGTTAACAGGTATTAAAATTCTCCATGTGATGCAATAAGTGAAGGGAACCCTCGCTTGGCAAACGTTTAGCGTAGTTAGCGCGTGAGTTTCGTCCGGCGCACAAGTCATGTCACATTGGCATATCCTCGTCTAGCTAGCTCGGCTGTTGCGGCCTTTGATCCGTCACGTAACTGGACAGCATATCGTTATAGAGGGGATGGGTACTGCTTGCCCGCCATTGAAAGCAGCAAACCCCGCGCCTCACCCCATGCTTTGGATAAAAAGATCGGGATCCAGCCGGGTCTATTTCCTCCATTCAGCCTACCCGCCTGCGTGTATGCAATGCTTCCACACAAAGTTAGTTATGTACTACAAGGCTTCTCCCCAGAGCAGGATGGATGGGTGACCCGCTTCTATGATAGGCTTGCATGTATATCTTCCTGCAGGATGAGAAAGCATCGTTTATCCCTTCCTAATTGAAGTCTTAGCGCCCGCTACCTCTGTTTATTGCCTATCACGACAGTTTGTAGAGAGGTAACGGACCCGTGATGGTCCAGTTTAGACCGGAAAAGGGGTGCTATCTCATTATGAGCTGCCAGCTCCGACGGGCATTTACTACTAAGCAATACGTAGCTTCGGATTACGCGCGTGGCCCTTCGCAATTACGTATAAATGCGAGGGTTGCCACGATAAAAGCGGGACAGTAGCGTTAGCATATCCGTTCGAAGTCGTGGACAGGCAAAACCCCTATTACGAATTTCATCGAGCAACGCATCAATCACTCACACCTCTCCTCAAACACAGTTTAGGTACAGAGCTCCTTAATATTTAGATTCAGGGTATAAGTTTACTAAGTACGCATCCGGCTGCCGAGCTCATCTCGGCCCAGGATCCTCCTTATCCAGTACTCTTAAAGACAGCGCATGATGGCAAACAAGATCCATACTGCACGGGCCCTCGTTAACTGCAACCATGCGTGCCGGAAAGACAGATTCCGGCTTCTCGACAACGACTCGATGACTCCCATTATACAGCCGCGGCCTCCTTTTGGTCGATACCAATCTTCTCGTCGGAACCAACATCCTGGTTTCGCTCAACGGCCACCGCGCGATCGCGTGCATTATGGGTCCTCCATGCCGGCGTGCCGATGTACTTCGTGGAGCCGGGCTTGGTATCGTCGAAGATATCAACGATCTCCTCGAGCCGCTTGTTGGCCGTCTCCGGGAAGAGGAAGAAGACATGAGTGAACATCATGAAACAGAAGACGGCAAACAGCACGTAAGTGCCCCATCTGATGTTGACGAATGCTGGCGGGACAAAGTAGGCCAGGGCGAAGTTGAACGCCCAGTTAGCTGACGTCGCGAGGGCGACAGCCTTGCCGCGCACTCGGAGAGGGTAGAGCTCGGAAGGGTAGACCCAAGAGACGGGTCCCCAGCTCGTCGCATAAGTGGCGACGAACAAGTATGTCGAGGCGATGACAGCCTTGGAGGCTCGGCCCGAGATGACCATAGAGATAGCGTCACTGCCGAATTCTTCCGGCCCGGCAAGACGCGATTTGGTGGCAAAAAGGGCCGCATTGACGCTGCACCATGTGCACAAGAAGAACGAGCCAACAAGCAGAGTCGGACGACGGCCCCACCTATCCATGAAGACGAGGGCTGGTATAGTCATCAGAACGTTGATGATAAACTGAATACCGCTAGGAAGCAACTCTTCGCCCTCGCTGCCGAGGCCTGCCATCGCAAAGATGTATGTAATGTAGTACATCTAGGGAGCGATCAGACCACTACCCGAGAAAAGTATGGGGGTGCATGGGTCAGTTGTTGGGCTTACCATGACGTTCATGCCAGTGAGCTGTGACCAGATCTGGGTGAAGACACCGATGTGAGTTCGGTTGATCATATTCGGTCGGAAGAGTTCTTTCACCGAGACGTCGGAGTTCTGTCGCTCGAATTCTACCGCTGCCCGGATCTCGGCTAGTTCCCTCGCGACGAACGGCGAGTTGGGGTCACCCTTGCCATGGACGAGCTTGAGCACACTGTGGGACTCCTCCCAGCGATCTTTCCCCGCCAACCAACGTGGAGACTCTGGTAATACCATGAGACCGAAGAACAGGCCGACGGCAGGAATCATCTGAAGTCCCCATGGCAAACGGAAGGCGGCAGTGCCGTCAAGGAAGCTAGAACCATAGCATATAAAGAACATGATGCATATTCCCCACGTGATCGCCCACTGCTGCATACCGATGAGGCGGCCTCTCTTAGAGGGGGGCGATACCTCCGAGATGTAGACAGGCACTTGAGCGGAGCAAATGCCGACTGAGAAACCGTTGATGATACGACCGACAATCAGCATAGGAATGTTCATGGAAGCACAGACGAGTACACAGCCGACGATCCTGCAGGACAGTCACGATTAGTTTCGGGCGGCTATGGCAGAAGCGTCGCAGCGACGATCGACTTACCAGATGACGGCGCCAATCTGAATCGAAGTCTTACGACCGTAGATATCGGACAGGAAACCAGAAACGAGAGCACCGAGCCAGGAACCACCGGGCATCGCTGCGGTGATGCCACCCTGCGTGTCGGCATTGGGGCCCAAACATAGTCCATCAGGGGTGTGCCAAGGCTGCACCCTGTCGTCAGTTTGGATGAAAAAGTATGATGCATTACAAGCGATGTCTCACTAACCGGGCGGTTGAATTGACATCTGTAAGGTTGAGTGGAGATAATGGCACTCATCGAGGAGATATCGAAACCAAAAAGCGCACCGCCTACAACCATGAAGTGTTTAGCCGGCAGCCCCTATAAGCAGCACCTCTAGAGGGGGCCTCAGCTATGTACGTACCTATTACGGCAACGGCCGCGATCACGTAGATATTGCCGAATTTCTTCATATTGTCTGAGACGCCTCTCAGGACCACATAGGGATACCAAGGGTTTGGGTTATAGTGCTAGGTTGGCGAGGCTGTAAAGGAGCAGAAGAGAGAGAGGGAGAGAAGTAGTAGTTCGGGGGGGAGAGAGTAGCGGTCGATCCTCTTTATACCTATCACCGTCCATGTATCTACTAGGTAGGTGTGAAAACATGGTCAAGCAGGAGCAGAGAAGGTACCCATCTAGATATAGGTACTAATATATGTATAGAGCATCTACCTACCCGCTGGGTACCTCCATGTAGGTAGATGTGAGTTGCAGACCACACCTGCTTGCTGAAGAATCCTTGTCTTTGTCCGATACGATTCTTCTCTTCTAAGGAACTTAGAAGTACCGATATACTGATATTACAGGAAGGTGTGTATAAAAGAGTGGCACATGCTCTCATGAATGTGGAGAAGCTCAATCCGGGGTCAAGGTTCGGATGGGGTCGGATGGGGTCGGATGGCCATATCCCAGAACAACACACATCCACTCCCCCCTCCCAACCACATTCAATGACTTTCAAAGGATTCTCTGGCGTTAAGTCACCCCCTGGCCAATCAAGCATTGCAACGGAAAGCAAAAAGTTGCATTTGATTAGCATGCAACCTCGGCACGTTGCCGGGATGCCCACATACTGACAATGTTGAAGCAAACAAGCAGACCGTACGCCCGGGTTGGTTCCCCAGGACGTCGGAACCGTACATATTTCTTAAGCTACGCGAAGAGAGGTGAGCTGAGTAAGTACCAGACTCAGTACCATGGAAAGGGAAACAGACGTGTGGGTAGATCGAAGCAGCACGGCCGAATATACATACAGACACAGTAATAAGACCGAGCCAGTTAGAACACCAAATTGGGATGACGATCGCACCATGTCCCTCATCCCGACCAACGAGGGCTCGAGAATTCCTGTTCCTCTGCAGAGTTCTCCCGAAACCGTCATCCTGCCCTTTGATTCACCTGCGACCGGCAAACTTTCTTAAACCGTTGCTTTCGGCGCACCCAAGAGAGATACCACGAGCTCCACTGCTAGCAGGATTCGTCCCTGATCGACATACGAAAGCTGGCTCGAGTTCCCGACCATCTGGGGAACGACATCGTCGTCCCCACTACACGTGTAGTACTCTGTACTGTAAGTAAAATGGGAACGAAAAGTTGGATCATATCTCCATTCCATCGAGGATCCCCATGGGAACGCGAACAGCTCGGAACAGACCTAAAGTTTTTTTTTTTTTTAATTTTGCGGCACTCTTTTTGTTCTGCTTACGACGCCGGCACGAAAACATCCGATAGCAGCCTTCTAAGGCGAGGAAAGCTTCGGCATGGTACGGCACGAGATGTGAGATGATGTAAGTGGCAGCCGTGTAAGCTTTTCGCGGCAAGCCAGTCTTGACTCGTGCGCTGTTTCTGAAGGGCTTCTGTAGTGGAGTAATGACACGAACGACGCTCCACCTCCACTTGGCAACCGTCCTAGCCCGCCATGGCACCCAAGCGAGCGGGCCGATTAGAGTGGGACGCTAGCGTATAAACTTGCTCGAGTCCTTGGGGCCCCATTGTTCCCCTCCCTTACAGTACCTGTAGGTATGTACGTATGGTGGGCTGGCCCCCTTGAAATACAATCTACACAGTTAAGCTGGTAAGTACAAGGGCTTCCACCCCATGCTGGATGGCCAGTGACGTCGGGTCAGCGGTGGAAGTAATCCCGACGGCCAGTCGGTACCTACATAACTACACGTATCTGTATACTAAGTTAAGAGAAATACGAGCACTGTTGTTTTCAGATACCGTGGGGTGTAACTATGCCTTTTGGGTTCTTACATACGTCGAAGCTACTTCATTGCTCAATGCTACCGGTATTCCATCCTCCCTTCTTGTGACTTATCACATCGCCTCCGCCTGACGCGAGGAGAACTAGGCAGGTCATATAACTGAGATGAGAGGGTCGCATCGTGTAACGTAACTACAGCCGAATTGGATGCAAGGCTTTTGTGCTGATGGCCTGAGGGTCCCGTTGGTCGCACTGGAATTCGGGGCCCTACCTACCTAGTACCCAGCTGTACGCAGACAACCCATCGTGTGGGGCGCCTAGCAATATGAACGTGACTTCATTGTATTTGATGTGAACGCCGACCGTACTCGTACAACACAGCTCGAATCACCACAGGCAAGTTCCAGTTCCAGCTCAGTGCCTGATGGGTCTCGGATTGTAATCGAGTGTGCGAGTGTGCGTGCTGCGGGAGACCACCCCTGGTGCAGATCTC
>QJOB01000369.1:16112-38737 GCA_004155035.1 Monosporascus sp. 5C6A | reverse complement strand
CGCCGCCGGCGCCATTGAGGCGGGATGGGTGCGTTGACCCCGTTTGCCGATTGGGTGGGCATCGGTTGCATTGGGTGGCGTCTCCAGCCTTGATTGATTTGATGGGCTGTACCGTATGCCGTAAGAACGTGCACTTCAATCAACCTTGGCGCGGTTTCGTTAACTTGAAGTTAATGAAACAATGGGCAATTCTGATACCAGCGCGTCAACAGAACGCGCCCGGAGGAGACCCTGCCATGGCAATCGATGAAGACATCACCCTGAAGAAGCTGGAGGTGTTCCAGTCCTTCATGACGCTGGGCAACATGGGCCGCGTGTCGGAGGCGCTCGGGCAAAGCACGGTGAGCGTGCACCGCGCGCTGCATTCCCTGGAGGAGGGTTTGCGTTGCCCGCTGTTTAAACGCGACGGCCGCAAGCTGATTCCCCTGTCGACTGCCTACGTGTTTGCCGAGCACGTGGAGCGCATCCTGGCCGAGTGCGAAGCCGGCGTGCGCCGCACGCGCGAAGCGGCGGGGTTTTCGTCAACCACGCTGAAGATCGGCGGGCTGTATTCAATGACGGTGGGCACGCTGCCGCGCATCTTTGCGGGCTTGAAGACGCGCCGCTCCGCGCTCGACATCGAACTCACGCTGGGCTCGAACCGCAGCCTGCTCGCCAAGCTCGAAGACGGGCAACTCGACGCTATCGTGATCGCACTGGGCGAGCCGCTGCGCAATCCCGATCTGCTGACCCTGCCGATGTTTGACGACGAGATCCTCTTTGCCGCGCCACTGGGCTCGCCGTATGCGTCGTCAAAGGAGATCGATTTGCAAACCGTGCGCAGCGAAAAGTTCGTTGCGCTCGGCGATGACTTTGCGACGTATCACGACTTCATGGCCGCCTTCGACAAGGCCGGCTTTGCGCCACAGATTGCGCTGCGCGTGGGCGACATCTTCTCGCTCATGAACCTCGTGAGCGGCGGCATCGGCTATGCGCTGCTGCCGCGTCGCGTGGCCGATTTCAGCCCCAAGGTGCAGCTGATTCCGCTGGCCGCGCGCTATGCCATCAGCCAGCACATCGTGCTGGTGATGCAGCGCAATCGGGAGCGCGATCCGAACCTGCTCGCGTTGTCGGCGGAGTGCCGGTTATTGGGCGCGCGATAACGATGTTCATGTGTGCCGTACCACATGAAAGGCTTCTCCCGCTGCGGACGCGACGACGCGGCGCCTGATCTCTTCAAACTCCGTGTCCCGGTCCTTCATGCGGAAGCATCAGCGGCGCGCTTTTCGCTCATGGGCCAGACGCGACGTTCGAATTCATGCGGCGGAACCGGGGTCGAATAAAGAAAGCCCTGCGCAAAATCGCAATCGACTGCCTTGAGAAAATCCCGCTGCTCGGCGGTCTCCACACCTTCGGCAATGACTTTGAGCCCCAATTTGTGCGCCAGCACGACCATCGCCTCGCACAGTGCCTGGTTGTCTTCGTCAAAGCTCAGGTTGTAGACGAATGAACGATCGATCTTCAGGTAGTCAATATCGAAGCGCTTGAGATACGCAAGCGACGAGTAACCGGTTCCGAAGTCGTCAATCGAGATTCCGATGCCTGCGCTGCGCAGCGTCAGCAACGTCTCGTCCGTCCGCGATTCGGCCTGCAATAGCAGCCCTTCCGTGATTTCCACCATCACGCTCTGAGCGGGCAGCCCTTCCCGTGCAAGGAAGTCGGGCCATCGCGCGCACAGTTGGCCATCCTGCCGCATCTGCACCGGAGACATGTTGACGCTGATCTGGAAAGACGGATGGAACCGATCGCGCCATTGACGCGCCTGTCGCACCGCCTGCTTGAATACCCAATCGCCAATGGGGACGATGAGGCCCGTGTCTTCCGCCACGGAAATGAAATCATGCGGGCTGATGGTGCCGCGCTCCGGGTGCAGCCAGCGGATCAGCGCCTCGGCTTTGCAAACCTCGCCCGTGGCGAGCTCGACGATGGGCTGGTAGTAGACCTGAAACTGCCCGCTGGGCAGCGCGGTGCGCAGATCGCTGGTGAGCCGCAGGCGCTGTTCGGCCTCCACCTGCATATCGGGCTTGAAGTAACTGAAGCGATTGCGCCCGGCGTTCTTGGCCGCATACATGGCTTGATCTGCATTCTTGAACAGCACGTCAAGATCGTGGGCGTCGTCGGGGTAGAACGTGACGCCAACGCTGGCAGAGATGAAAGCTTCGTCTGCGCCCAGTTTGAATGGCTCGGCCAACTTGCCGATGATGGTCCTGGCGATCCGCTCAACGCTCTCTGCGTCATCCACACTGGGCAGGATGACGGTGAACTCATCGCCGCCAAGGCGGGCGACCGTATCCGTTTGGCGCACGCACGAGCTGATGCGCTTGCCGGCCTCGATCAGCAACGTATCTCCCCTGTCGTGCCCGAGCGAGTCGTTGACCTCCTTGAAGCGGTCGAGATCGATCAGCATCAACGCCATGCGCCGCCCGATACGGCCCGGCTGACTGGCTTCCTGCGCGAGTCGCTCGTGGAACATCTGACGATTTGGCAGGCCCGTCAGTGCATCGAAATTGGCCTGTTTCCAGATGGTTGCCTCAAACGCCATGCGGTCGGAGAGATCACGACCGACCGCCAACACAGAATGCACATTGCCGGCTTGGTCGGTCTCCGGCGTGAGGCGGACGTGCGAGCATTGTTCCTGACCATCCTTGCCGGCCCATCTCAGTTCGAATTGCGCGCTTGTGCCGCTTGAAATGACGTCGCTGATGATCTTTTCGTAGACGCGCGCGTTTTCGCCGCCGGGGAGTTCCGAGGGCCGCTTGCCCAGCGCTTCCATAAGGCTGCAACCAGCCAGGGCACAGAACGCAGGGTTGGCGTAGATGCGGCGGGACTCGCGGTCATAGCGGGCAATCGTATCGGGCGAGTTTTCGATCAGTGTGCGAGACTCCCGCTCCCGCGTGACGAGCTCTGCCGTCCGCTCGACGACGGTCTGCTCGAGCGAGGCATTGATCTCGTTGATCTTCTGGATCTTCTGCTTGATCGCTTCGCGCATTCTCTCGAAGCGCTGCGCGAGCCTGCTCAACTCGTCCTGGGCGCGGGCCCCGGCCTCCACGCGCTTTCCTTCGTCCACCTGGGCACCGGCATCGTCGCCGGTATCGTGCACCTTGCGCACCAACTCCCTGAGCGGCGCAGAAATGCTGTGCGAGATGAAGTAGGCGAGGAAGATCGACAGCAGAACCCCCGAGATGCCGACCAGCGCGATCTGGTTGCGCACCGCCTGCGCCTCGGCCGTCAGCTTTTTCTCCGCGATGGTGCTCACCACGAACCAGGTCGTGCCGGGAATTTTTGCGTACGCAGTCAAATAGCGTCCTCCGCGCTTTCCCTCGACCGCAACAAAGCTTCGCGCCTCGCCCGATGTCGCGTTGCGCGCGAGGTTTTCGAGCAGGCCGGGTTCGGGGAGTGCGCCGATATCATTCGAGGCGTCGGCGGCCCGGATGATGACCTCGTTACTCGCATCGAGAATGTAGATTTGCGTACCGCTGCCCGTGGCGACGTCGTTGAAGATGGTCGAGAAGTATGCCGGGCGGACGATCAGCACCAGATTGCCGAGCTGGCGGTTGCTGTTCTTGTCGATGATGGCGCGCACCACCCCGACGTTTTGCTGTCCAACACCGTTGTCGTAGCTGCCCCAGTACGTGTGCGCATGCTCGTCCTGAGCGCGTGAGACGAGGCGTGTCACACCCTCGGTCAATTGCGTGGCGGCCTGGGTGTCGAGAATCCGGTTGTTCTTGTCGAGCAGATACTTCTGGTTGATGAAATCAACCGATCCGTAATGCTCGAGGAGCAGCCGCGCCATGTCCTGGCGTGCCTCGCTTTGCTCCTTGCCGTTGCCGCTCGCAGCCCTGGCAAGCGCACCTTGAACCCGATTGGAGAGCACCAGCAAGTTGCTTTCCGTCTCGATCTGCCGCATGCGCAATTCGATGTTCCTCGAGACTTGCTTGACCACCTCCTTCGAGAAGATCTCTGCGTTGTCCTTGATTGCCGCGATCGAGTTCACGTATGAAATGCTGGCCGAAATGCAGATCGGCAGCAGAGACAGCAGGATGAACGCGGCAACCAGCCGGTGGCGAATCTCAACGCGGCGAAGCAGGTCCTGTGAGAGATAGTCGAAAGCGCGCTGCAGCAACCGTGGGATCGAGTTCATTTGTAGTGCATCTTCGCTTCATTCTTGACCGACTCGTCGAGTCGCTTGGCCGCTTGGCGGGGCGACATCTTCTTGAGCAGCACGTCCTGCATCAACCCATGCAGTGACTCGAGCGTGTTTGAAGGCAGCGTCGAGTAGTACGGGCTGGCAGTCACCAGATAGCGGCTGACGGTATTCGTGTAGTCGACGATTTCCGGGTCAGTGACGGCCGTTTCCGCGTCTTGCTGGAACGGGGAGATGTTGTGGCGCTTTCTCTGCAGGATCGGGAAGCCTTTGCCGGCGATGAATTCCAGAAAGCGCCTTGCAGCCGCCTTGTTGGGGGTCTCGCATACGGCAAAGCCTGTCTCGCTGCCGAGCACGGGCACCACCTGCTCGCCGCGCTTATTCCATGGCGGAATGAACGCGCCGACCGCAAAGCGATTGCCGTGCAGCAGCTGGCCCGCCGCCCAACTGCCCTGGAAGGCCATCGCCACCTTGCCGTCCTTGAAAAGACGCATGCCGTCGTCGTAGCCGGTTGCCATGAACGACGCCTGGACGTAGCCACGTTCCGGCAGCAGAGCCATTTTGGCGAAGATATCGGCAACCTCGGGGGTGTCGAGATCCAGCGTGCCCTCGGCCATCTTGCTTTTCCAGTTCGGCTCGTGCGCGATCACGTTGTTGGCGAAGCCCGAGGCAAACGGCCCGTTTCCGAGCATGTTCGGGAATGCGCCGTTCAACATCATGGGCGTGAATCCTGCGCGTTTGAGTTGCGCGCAAACGCGCAGGAACTCGTCGAAATTTGCTGGCAGCTTGTCGATGCCCGCTTTTTCGAACATCTCGCGGTTGTAGTAGATCATCGTCGTTGCGACACCGCCCGAGATGCCGAATCCTGTGCCGCGGCGGCTGGTCCAGTCCCGCTTGAGCGGGGCGAGCATGTTGGTCCACGCCGATGTCTGGCTGACATTGGCCAGGATGCCCTGATCTGCCAGTTCGGCCGAATAGGCGTTTGGGTTGACGCTCAAAAGATCGGGCATCGTGCCGGCAGCGACGCGGGGTTTGATGTTCTCTTCGACCGAATTGCCGATCATGAATTGAACGTCCACCTGCACATCGGGATTGAGCTTGCTGAACTCGGCAGCGATCTGAAGCATCTGTTCGGGCCAGTCCGGAGCCCAGATCAATGCCGTAATGCTGGTCCGGTGCGGCGGGGGCGCACTGGTGATGGGGGCGTCTTGCTGGTGGCAACCGGACAGAACCAGCAAACCGATCAGACCGGATAGCAGCCGGGCAAAGTGGCTTCGTCGCACATCACGCTCGCGTTGGGTTCGGTATGAGCCGGTTGTGCTCGCGGAGCAGGAGAGACCTCTCGCGGCCGTCCGTCGTTTGGGGCCCTCGATATTGCTGAGCATGGATTGCCTGTAGATGACGGCATGCGCCAGCAGCACCCGCCACGCCCGGCAGATCGGGGCGCCCATGCGACAGACAGAATGCGGATAGTTGGGCATGACGACGAATAAGCTGATTAACCGCAACAGACGCAATCTGTTCATCGGCAGCCCACATGAATCCTTTAATGCTCACAAGGCGTGCGCGTTTGCCTCATACGTGGTTCGCGCCTCAATGAACTCGGCACGACGACACACGGCAATTTGCAAACGTTTGGCTTATGACGAAGGTGTTCGCACGCTCGTGCTGCACAACCTTGGTGCGCCTGCCCGCGGCGCGAGTCGGACTTGCATCCAATGATCCGCAGTCAGCGGTCCGGCCAGCAGGTTCCTAGGGGCGCAAACCAAACAACCCCTGCCAGAACGACTCGAACGCACGCCGCGGCACTGCAGATTCGTCGATGTTGGAGGCCGCGTCTTCGGGTGCGGGCGCTGGCTGCGCGTCGGACACCTCCGTTGCAGGCTTGGGGGAGCGCCGTGCTTCTTGCAAGGCCCACACGCTGTCGGCGATGCGCACGGCGAGTTCTGCATCGCAGTCCCGGCCGAGCAGCACGCCGAACAGGACGTCGCGATGGTGGCCCTCGTCGGCAAAGCGCATGGCGATGGCGACCATCTTTTCGTAATGCTCCTGCGCAAGGCGTTCGCGCTCGCGTTGCGCTTCGCGCTCCTGTGCTTCCTGGGCATCGCGCTCCGCTTGCCAGCGCTGCATTTCCTGTGCGAACACCTCGTCGTAGACACGGCGCTGTTCAGCGTCGGAGAGGATCGCGTAGGCTTCGCGAATTTCCTGGAACGCCGCATAGGCCTCGGCTTCCCGGCCGGGGTTGCGATCGGGGTGCCACTTCATTGCGGCGCGGCGATAAGCGCGCTTGATTTCGTCCAGGGTCGCGTCCGGCTGCACGCCGAGGGTCGCGTAGATGGTCGTCATGTGCGGTGTGGCGGCTGCCGGGGGGAAGGTCATCCTAGCATGGGTATGTGGACACTTTGGCGGGCCAACGTCGCACACCAGCACGCGTCGTTGAGCGCGCTTGCATCGACGGATTCTCAAGCGTATAGTTAGCCAAATGGATAACAATGGAATTGCGCTAGACGCGGTATTTCACGCGCTTTCGGACCCAACGCGCAGGGCGGTTATTCAACGGCTCGGTGAAGGGCCCGCGACGGTCAGTGAACTGGCAGGGCCATTCGACATGGCGCTGCCGTCGTTCATGAAGCACATGCGGGTGCTGGAAGGCGTCGGGCTGGTCCGCTCGGAAAAGAGCGGACGAATCCGGACGTGCATGCTCGAGCGCAAGAAGCTGGCTGCCGCCGAGCGCTGGTTTGAGCAACAGCACGCGATCTGGGCGAGCAGGTACGGCAATCTGGACAAGCTCTTAGAGAAACTCCAAGGAGAAGGCAATGAAGGCTGATCTTCGGTTTGATTTCGTGGTCGACATGCAAAAGAGCAGCCTCACGGTGAGGCGAGAGTTCGCGGCGAAGCGCCAGCTTGTGTGGGATTGCCATACGAAGCGCGAACTGCTCGATCAGTGGTTTGCGCCCAAGCCGCTGACCACCAAGACCAAGCATATGGAATTCAAAGAGGGCGGCTACTGGCACTACGCCATGATCACCCCCGATGGACAGTCGTTCTGGAGCCGTCAGGACTATCAGAAGATCAACCCGATCGACGGTTATTCGGTCCTTGATGCCTTTTCTGATGAAGCCGGCGCGGTGAATCCGGATCTGCCCCGCGCCAGCTGGGATGTCACCTTTGCCGATGCAAACGAACGCACCCTCGTGACGACCGTGGTGTTGTACAACTCGCCGGAGGATGTGCAGAAGGTCATCGACATGGGGATGAAAGACGGCATGACCTCCACCCTGGAGCGACTCGACGAGCTGCTGCTGACCTTGGCCGAGCGCGACGCGCTGGCCTAGGACCGCGCTCGCAGATGAAGACGCCCCGACCTGTTCGGGGCGTTTTGCGTTGGGTATGCGGCGCTGCGCTTCAGGTGACGGTCAACGTTCCATTCATCGTCTCGTGGCCGGAGCCGCAGAAGATGTCGCACAGGAAATCGAACGTGCCCGTCTTGTCGGGCGTGAGCGCCAGCCGCACGGTCTGCCCCGGCACCACGTCGGCGCGCACGTTGAAATCCGGAATCGAAAAGCCCATCAGGATGTCCTGTCCGGTCAGCTCGAGCACCACGGGCACGCCGCGTTTGAGCGTGATCTTGTCGGGCGTGAACGTGAACTTGCGCGCATGCACGCGGATGACCGTCGGGCCCTCGCCGTGCGCGACGCAGGCGAGGGCCGCGCCTGCCGCAAGCACGGTCATCTGACGCAGCGCCAGCCGGCGCTTGGGGTTGTGTGCGATCAAGGCGCGCATGTCAGGTGGTCTCCGGGGTCTTGGCGGCGGTGGCTTCGCTGTTTGGTTGGATCGGCTGCTCGGCCAGCGCCCAGGTGGCGGCGTCCTGCTTCCCTTGCTCTTTAATGCTGCGCCAGCCCAGGCCGCGATACGGCGCGGCAGCATCCCACGGGATCGGGTTGCGTTTGGCCTGCGAGCCCGGCGCGGGGGGTGCGGGCAGCGGGAACATCAGCGAGCGCGCGGAGTGGTGCGCGATATGCCCGGTCATGTGGTGATGTTCCTGATGGATGTGGCCATAGAACACCGTCACGTTCGGGTGCTGCATCAGCAAGTCGATGACCTGCTGGCCATCGCGCGTGGCCCAATCCCACTGCGGGTACAGATCGAACAGCGGTCGATGCGTGAACACGACGATGGGCGTGTGCTTCGGCACGGAGCGCACATCTGCCGCCAGCCACGCGAGTTGCGCATCGCCCACGCGCGCGGACGGGTCCGACACGTTGTCGATGGCGATGAAGTGCACGCCCTTGTGATCGAACGCGTAGTGCGTGCGGCCGAAGAGTTCGATATACGCCTCGCCGTTGTCGAGCGAGGCATCGTGTTCGCCGGGCATGTAGTGCACTACCGGCACCTTGATCTTGGCGGCAATGTCGCGAAACTCGGCCAGGCGCCTGCGGCGCTCGGCAGGGTCGTCGCTGATGTGGCTCAGGTCGCCGGTAAAGATGACAAAGTCCGGCGCGGGCGATAGCGCATTCACCGCCGCAATCGCCTTGGGCAGCGTTCCCTGCGAATCCGGATTGGGCGCGCCCTTGAAGCCCCAGTGGGTGTCGGATAACTGCACGAAGTAGAAATCGTCTGGCTTGGCGCCGACGGCGCGCGTGGTGGCCGCCATTGCCTGCCAGCCGGGCAGGCCGGATGCGTACACCAGACCGCCGACCGCGGCCAGTTGCAGGAACTGGCGTCGTCCGGGTTGCTTGCTCATGGGGGTCCCCTGCAATCGATGACTGAGTTGAGTGGCCGTCCAGCGCGAGGGCAAAGAAGGACGCGCCGGTCCTGCCTGTCATACCGGCCGGGGCGCTCGCGTATTCCACGAGATTCGCGTTTTCACAAAATTATTTTGGCGCGGGAATAAACTGGATTGCACACAGGTATACGGAGGTCCACCGCCTCCAGGCCGCCATGCACGACCTGCCAGACCCCACGTTCGATCTGCCCACCGACGCGCAGCGCTTTGCGCAGGCGGTGTTGCCGCATGTCGATGCCGCGTACAACTTGGCGCGCTGGCTTTCTGGTGACGGGCAAGATGCCGATGACATCGTCCAGGAAGCCTGCCTGCGCGCATTCCGGCTGTTCGGCGGTTTTCGCGGCGGGGACGGCCGCCCGTGGCTGCTGGCCATCGTGCGCAACACGTGGTTCTCGGAATGCGCGCGCCGCAAGCAGGCGCCCGCCCAGCCGTGGGATGACGACGCGGCCGCCGGCCAGGCGAACGACGACAGCGCCAGCTATGGCGTCGACCCCGCCGCGCTGCTCGCCCGCATCGACGATGTGCGCCGCGTGCATGCCGCACTGGCGCAGTTGCCCGTGCCGTATCGCGAGGTACTTGTGCTGCGCGAGCTGGAAGACCTGCCGTACCGCGACATCGCCGCTGTGGTCGACGTGCCCATCGGCACGGTCATGTCGCGCCTGGCACGTGCGCGGCAGCAGCTTGCACGGCTATTGACGGAAGACAACGCGCCACCGCGCACCAATGTGACACCCATCCGGGCATCGGGTGGTATGGGAAACAGCACCAAGGAGGCCCGCCATGAACTGTGACGACATCCGCGCACTGCTGGCTGCCCGCGCCGATGGCGAACTCGGTGCGGCGGACAGCCTGCACATGGAAGCGCATCTGCGCTCGTGCGCCGCCTGCACCGACATCGCGGCGAATCACGATGGCGTGGTGCGGGCCCTGCGCCAGGGGCTGCGTGCGCCGGGGCTGTACATGAAGGCGCCGGCGGGTTTGAGCGAGCGGGTGATGCGTGCCGTGCAGATGGAGGCCGGCGTGCGGCCGGATCCGATTTCGGCTGCCACGCACGCGCTGCGCCAGGCGCAATCGCCATGGCAGCGGCTTATGAACTGGCTGATCACGCCATCGCGTGGCCTCGGTCTGGCAGCGGGCGCGCTGGCGGCGGTGGCGCTTGGGGTGGGCGTGTTCGTGGGGCGGCCCGATACGGCGGCGCTCACCGCGCACGACATCACGGCCAGCCATGTGCGCGCGCTGCTGGGGGCGCGGGAGACTGACGTCGTGTCATCGGATCGTCATACGGTCAAGCCGTGGTTCAACGGCCGTATCGACTACGCGCCGCCCGTTGCCGACCTTGCCGCGCGCGGTTTCCCGCTGGTCGGCGGTCGGTTGGATTACATCGACGGGCGTCCGGTTGCGGTGCTGGTCTACCGCTCGTCGCAGCATCCTGTCGATTTGTACGTACGCCCCGAGGCAGGCAGCGACACCGAGCCGGCGGTGCGTACCGAACGCGGCTACCAGCTTGTCGTCTGGCGCAACGCCGGCATGGGCTACTGGGCCATCACCGATGCGTCTGCGGACGTGGCGCAAGCGTTTGCGCGGGCCCTGCGCGGCGGTTGAGGCTGGGCACCGGGCGGCTTTTGTGTGCGTGCGGGTGCCCAACGGGCCGCGCTTTGATGTTGACCAGGCACGGGCTTACCCTCGTACTGGCGCCAAATCACGAAGGTTTCGGTTCCGGTGACCGATACGTTCCTTTACCATTCCAAACAGTGCTGTGTGGCGGCTGTGCGCCGCTCGCACGGCCTCTTCGCCGCTGTTTTCTTTCTTGGCTTCTTGTAGGTTTCAAACATGGTCTCTGCGACGCCCCGCATCAGCAACGCAACCCTGTCAGGCATGCTTCGCGGCGGCCGCTTCTCCCTTGGCAACCGCATCGTCCTCAGCTTCGGCGTGCTGTTCGTGCTGATGGTGATCATGGCGGTCGTTTCCTACAATCGCCTGCGCGCCATCGACCAGGAAGCCCTGAGCCTCGAGCGCGACTCCGTGCCGGGGCTGTATCTGTCGACCTCGCTGCGGGCGACCACGCGCAACAGCCACGCGACCCTGGAGCGCGCGCTGTTTGTGGATGTCGACCCCGAGCTTGCCAATCGCGATTTGGAGCGCGCCGCACAGCTCGTGCGTGACCTCGACAAGCACTCGGCCGACTACGAAAGCACCATCTACCGTGAGGACGACCGTCAGCGCTTCCGCGCTTATCGGGCAGTCGTCGACCAGTACCTGCCCATGTTCAACGAGGCCATGCAGCTCGCCCGCACCTCCAAGCCGGCAGCGCAGGCCATCGCCCGGCGCGCCGTGCCGGTCTGGGAAGAGGCCACTGCGCTGGCCGACAAGCTGGTCGCCGATAACCGGGCGGTAGCCGACGAGTCGGCCCGCCAGATTCGTGCGTCTGTACAAAGCACCGAGATCACGCTGGCCGTGGCGCTGGGCGTGGTGCTGCTGGCCGCACTGGTGTTGGGCTATGCGTTGTTCAAGGCGATCACGGTGCCGATGGCGCGGGTGGTGGATGCGCACGACGACATGCGCACCGGTAACCTGGCGGGCCGGCTGGACCTGCGCCGCAACGATGAATTCGGCACGCTGGAAGAAGGTTTCAACCGCATGGCCGAAGAGCTGGCGAGCCTGGTCTCGCAGGCGCAGAAGTCGTCCCTTCAGGTGACGACGTCCGTGGCGGAGATTGCCGCCACCTCCAAGGAGCAGCAGGCCACCGCTGCCGAGACGGCCGCCACTACCACCGAGATTGGCGCAACGTCGCGCGAGATCTTTGCCACCTCCCGCGACCTGCTGCGCACGATGAACGAAGTGTCGAGCGTGGCGGAGCAATCTGCCACCCTGGCTGGCGCCAGCCAGAGCGGCCTGAACCGGATGGAAGACACCATGCGCGGCGTGATGGAAGCCGCAGGTTCGGTCAACGCCAAGCTGGCGATCCTCAACGAGAAGGCGACCAACATCAACCAGGTGGTCTCCACCATCACCAAGGTGGCTGACCAGACCAACCTGCTGTCGCTCAACGCAGCCATCGAGGCGGAGAAAGCCGGCGAGTACGGCCGCGGCTTTGCGGTGGTCGCCACGGAAATCCGCCGGCTGGCCGATCAGACGGCGGTGGCCACCTACGACATCGAGCAGACGGTCAAGGAAATCCAATCAGCCGTGTCGGCCGGCGTGATGGGCATGGACAAGTTCTCGGAAGAGGTGCGACGCGGCATGCGCGATGTGCAGCAGGTCGGCACGCAGCTCTCGCAGATCATTACAGAAGTGCAAACGCTGGCGCCGCGCTTCCAGATGGTGAACGAGGGCATGCAGACGCAGGCCACCGGCGCCGAGCAGATCACGCAGGCGCTGTCGCAGTTGTCGGAAGCCGCACAGCAGACGGCGGAATCGCTGCGCCAGTCGTCGCAGGCGATTGATGACCTGACGCTGGTGGCCAACCAGCTTCGTACCGGCGTGTCGCGCTTCAAGATCGAAGCCTGATCTGCAGCGCATCCGCATTGAGGTGTTTTTGCCGTAGCGAGAATCGCCATGCTTTACCTCCTGTTCCAACTCGATGGCGACCGCTATGCGCTGAACGTGGCGCAGATTGCTGAAGTGCTGCCGCTGGCTGCCACCAAGTCGATCCCGGGTACGCCAGCGTGGGTGGCCGGCGTGATCGAACGGCATGGCGCTCCGGTGCCGGTGATCGATGTGCCCCAGCTTGCCCTGGGCCGTCCGGCGCGGCCGCTGCGCTCCACACGTCTGGTGCTGGTGCGCTATGAAGCCGGCATCCGCGGTGACGACGCGCCACTGCTGGGCCTGGTGCTGGAGCACGCCACGCACACCCGACGTATCGACGATGCCAGCTTTGCCGGCAGCGGTGTCGCCACGCCCGATGCCCGCTGGCTTGGCCCCGTGGCCAGCCTCGACGACGGTCTCGTACAGCGCGTGGATACCGAGGCGATGCTGGACGCGCACGTGCGTGCGCTGCTGTTTCCGGCAGCCGTTGGCTGAGCATCATGGTGGCCGTCGACCCCCGCTTTGAAGCCTGGCTCTCGCATGAGACCGGCATTGACGCGCCGTCGCTCGGCACGAACACCCTGGAGCGCGCTGTGCTGGACCGCACGCGTGCAATGCTGGCCGCTCGTGGCATGCGCGACACGGTGGACGCGGCGGCGCTCGACGCGTACTGGCTGCGCCTGAACACCGCGCCCGACGAACGGCAGGCCCTGATCGAGGCGTTGGTGGTGCCCGAGACGTGGTTCTTCCGAGACCGGGAGGCTTTCGTCACGCTTGCCCGTGTGGTGGGCGAAAAACTCGCGCGCGAGCCGATGCGCGTACTGCGCATCCTGAGTGCACCGTGCTCGACCGGCGAAGAGCCGTATTCCGCGGCAATGGCCTTGCTCGATGCCGGCATCGACCCCGCACGCTTCACCATCGACGCCATCGACATCAGCGCACGCGCCATTGAACAGGCACGGCGTGCGATTTACGGGCGCAATGCGTTCCGAGGCCATCCGCTCACCTTCCGCGACCGGCATTTCACCGGCGCCGACGGCAGCTGGCAGTTGAGTGACACCGTGCGCGGGCTGGTGCGCTTCGCGCAAGGCAACCTATCGGACGCGCCGGCCGATGACACGCGCTACGACTTCATCTTCTGCCGCAACGTGCTGATCTACTTCCACCGCGATGCACAGGACCAGGCGATCCGCCGGCTCGATTCGCAACTGGCGGAAGACGGCATGATCTTCGTCGGCCCCGCTGAAACCGGCCTGATGATGCGCCATGCCATGACGTCAGCGCGGATTCCGCTAGCGTTTGCATTTCAACGCACCGCCGCAACCGAGACGGGGGCGCGGGCACCGTTGCCGTTCCGTTTGCCGCTGCCGCCCGAGCCGGTTTCCGCCGTGGTCGGTCTGCCCGGCGTGGCTTTGCCGTCGGTGCCGGTGCGGCCCGTGGCGGCGCGTGTGCCGGCCCCCTCCAGACCCAACCCGGCGCCCCCGGGCCTCGCCGCTCGCCCGTTGCTGCCCACCATTCCCGAGATTGAGGCCGTGCTCGGTGAGCCGCCCACGGTGGCACAAGCGCGGCGGCTGGCCGACGCCGGCAATCTGGACGAGGCCGAGCGCGTGGCGCTGGAGATCGCCAACCTGCGCGCACCCGAAGCCGATACGTTTTACCTGCTCGGCCTGATTGCCGATGCGCGCGGCCGCCATGCCGATGCCGGCGATTTCTATCGCAAGTCGCTGTACCTGGAACCCGCGCACTATGAAGCGCTGACGCATCTTGCCGCGCTGCTCGACGTGGCGGGCGACACCGTGGCCGCACGCCAGCTCATGCTGCGTGCGGAGCGCGCGCTGGCACGCCAGGGCAAGAGGCCATCCGCATCATCCGAATCCGAAACACCGGAGCACACACGAGGAACGCATGGCGCACGCCGTCCATGACCACGCGGGCGTTACCACGCTCGTTGATGACTGCTGGAACCGCATCGGCACGCGCGGCGATCAATCCTGCCCGCGCCTTGCCACGTATTCGCGCTGCCTGAATTGCCCCGTCTTCGAAGAGGGGGCGGCTGCGCTGCTCGATCGCGCGCTGAGCGATGCCGATCTGGAAGCCGCCGCGCAGGCGCATCGCACGGCCGTGCCGCTGCGGGCGCTGGAGCACGCCAGTGCGGAGCTGGCCGTGCTCGTTTTCCGCATCGCCGACGAATGGCTCGCGCTGCCGGCCGCCGCGCTGCGGCAGATCGATACGCCGCGCGCCATCCACACCTTGCCGCATCGGCGTAACCGGGTGGTGCTGGGGCTGGTCAACATTCGCGGGGCGCTGACAGTGGCGGTGTCGCTGGGCGAGCTGCTCGGCCTGGACCGCACGGGCAGCAAGTACGCCGGGCGCAATGGCTATGCGCGGCTGCTCGTGGCAGCGCACCACGATGAACCTGCCGTTTTTCCCGTGGACGAGGTGGAGGGCGTGCTGCGCTTTCCGGCCACTGCGCTGCTGCCGGTGCCGTCCACGCTCACGCACGCCACCACGGCCCACGCGCGCGGCGTGCTGGCGTGGCGCGATGTCACCATTGGCCTGCTTGACACCGATCGCGTGTTCGATTCGATTGCCCGGAGCCTGCGATGAGCGTGGATGAAGATCTGGGCCGCCAATCGCTGCTGGCCCTGTTCCATGAGGAGGCGCAGACGCAGACGCGTGTGCTTTCCACCGGCCTGCTGACGCTGGAGCGCGCGCCCACCGATGCCGCGGCGCTGGAAGCCTGCATGCGCGCCGCACATTCACTCAAGGGTGCCGCGCGCATCGTTGGCCTGCAGGACGGTGTGGACGTTGCGCACCGCATGGAGGAGTGGTTCGTTGCAGCACAGCGCGCCACGCTCGTGCTGACCGCCGCGCATGTCGATGTGTTGTTGCGCGGCACGGATCTGTTGCTGCGCGTCGGTCAACCCGGCACCGCCGGGCAGGTTCCGCGCGCCGAAGTGGATGCCGTGCTGGCCGCATTCTCCGCGCCCGAGGGCGCTGCGGCTGCGCTTGCGCCTGCGGCTACAACGTTTGCCGACGCTGAACCGGCCGCCGAAGACGCCACGATGAAAGCCGCGATGGCGCTGCTGAACGCCGAAGTGGCGGCCTTGTCAGCTCCCCCGGGACCACCGGCGTCACCGGCACGAGCGCCCGAGCCGTCGGCACCCGCACCGAACCGTGCGCCCATCGGCACCACGCGCGATCCGCACCGCATGCTGCGTGTGCGTGCCGACAACCTCGACCGCCTGCTCAGCCTGTCGGGCGAATCGCTGGTGGAATCCCGCTGGCTCAAGCCGTTCGGCGAATCCATGCTGCGCGTCAAACGCAGCCACCGTGCCGCCGCGCTGGCGCTGGACGCGCTCTACGAGACGCTGGTCGAACGGCTCGACCGCCATGCGGACGCCGACATGCATGCCGCACTCAACGACGTGCGTCAGATGTTCGGCAACATGCAGCAGACGTTGGGTGAGCATATCGACGATCTTGACCGGTTCGACCGGCGCAGCACGCATCTTGCGCAGCAGTTGTACGACGAGGCGCTGCAATGCCGCATGCGTCCCTTCGGGGATGCCACGCATGCCTATCCGCGCGTGGTGCGCGACCTGGCCCGCTCGCTGGGCAAGCGGGTGCGCTTCAACATCGTCGGCGAGGCCACGCAGGTTGACCGCGACATTCTCGACATGCTCGATGCCCCGCTGGGCCACCTGTTGCGCAACGCCGTTGACCACGGCGTGGAAACGCCGCAAGCCCGTGAAGCCCAGGGCAAGCCGGCAGAAGCCTCCATTACGCTGGAGGCGCGCCACAGCGCCGGCAAGCTGCTGATTACCGTGGCGGACGACGGCGCCGGCATTGACCTGGAAGCGGTGCGCGCGGCCGTGGTGCGGCGGGGGTTGTCCGACGCAGACACCGCCAGCCGCCTGTCGGACCACGAGTTGCTCGACTTCCTGCTGCTGCCGGGCTTCTCGATGCGCGAGCAGGTGACGGATGTGTCCGGCCGCGGCGTCGGACTCGATGCCGTGCACGAAATGGTCAAGGCGGTGCGCGGCACGGTTCGCATCCACAACGAGCCGGGGCGCGGCACGCGCTTCATGCTGCAGTTGCCGCTCACGCTGTCCGTCATCCGCAGCCTGCTGGTGGACGTGGGCGGCGAGGCCTATGCGTTTCCGCTGGCCTATGTGCGGCGCACGCTGGAGTTGACCCGCGCCGAGATCGACATGCTGGAAGGGCAGCAGCATTTCAGCTTTGACGGCCGTCCCGTGGGTTTGGTGACGGCGCATCAGTTGCTCGGCACGCAACCGCCCGGCGAAGCGCGTGACAGCGTGCCGGTGGTGGTCATTGGCGAAGGCGCCGAAACCTACGGCATCGCCGTCGATCGCTTTCTGGGTGAACGCATGCTGGTGGTGCAGCCGCTGGATGCGCGGCTTGGCAAGGTGCGCGACATCGCCGCCGGTGCATTGATGGAGAACGGCGACGCGGTGCTGATCGTCGATGTGGACGACCTGCTGCGTTCGGTCGACAAGCTCGTGCGCGGGGGGCAGCTCGACAAGGTGCAGCGGGCGCAGGGCGTGGCCGTGCAGCAGCGCAAGCACGTACTGGTGGTGGACGATTCGCTGACAGTGCGCGAGTTGGAGCGCAAGCTGCTGGAAAAACGCGGCTATGCCGTCACCGTGGCGGTGGACGGCATGGACGGCTGGAACGCCTTGCGTGGCGCCGACTTCGACCTCGTGGTTACCGACATCGACATGCCGCGCATGGACGGCATCGAGCTGGTCACGCTGATCAAGCGCGACGCGGCGCTCAAGGCGCTGCCGGTGATGGTGGTGTCGTACAAGGACCGCGAGGAAGACCGCCGCCGAGGCCTGGATGCCGGGGCCGACTACTACCTGGCCAAGGGCAGTTTCCACGATGAAGCACTGCTCGACGCAGTGCGCGACCTGATTGGAGAAGCGCGGACATGAATATCGGCATCGTCAACGATATGCCGCTGGCGGTGGAAGCCATGCGCCGCACCATCGCGCGCAGGCCGGAGCACCGCGTGCTGTGGGTGGCGACCGACGGGGCGCAGGCGGTGGAGTTTTGCGCCGCGCAACCGCCTGACGTAGTGCTGATGGATCTGATCATGCCGCGCTTTGACGGAGTTGAAGCCACCCGCCGCATCATGGCGTCGCGCAACCCGTGCGCGATCCTGGTGGTGACCAGCAGCGTGGGGGCCAACGCGTGGCGCGTGTACGAGGCAATGGGCGCCGGCGCGCTGGACGCGGTGGATACGCCCACGCTGGGCGGCGGCCCGGATGCCGATGCCAACCACCCGTTGCTTACCAAGATCGACCAGATCGGCCGCTTGCTGGAAAAGCCTGTTGCGCCAAGGCCGCGTGTCGGCACGCCAGGGCGTGACTGCGTGGTGCCGCTGGTGGCGATCGGCGCCTCTGCGGGCGGCCCCACTGCGCTCGCGACCGTGCTGGGCAAACTGCCGGCCGAGTTTGGGGCGGGCATTGCCGTGATCCAGCACGTTGACAAGGCCTTCGCTGCCGGGATGGCCGAATGGCTGAACGGCCAGACGGTATTGACGGTGCGCGTGGCCGCGGAAGGTGACCGGCCGCGCGCAGGCGAGGTGCTGCTCGCCGCCACCAACGACCACATGCATGTGCTGCCCGGCGGCACCTTCGGCTACACGCCGGAGCCGGCCGGCACGCCTTATCGGCCGTCGGTGGACGTGTTCTTCCACAGCGTGGTCGAGCACTGGCGGGGCAGCGCCATCGGCGTGCTGCTTACGGGCATGGGCCGCGACGGCGCCATCGGCCTCAAGGCCATGCGCGCCAAGGGTTATCACACCATCGCGCAGGACGCGGCGACCAGCGCGGTGTACGGCATGCCCAAGGCGGCGGCCGCGCTGGATGCGGCGCGCGTCATCCTGCCGCTTGGCCGCATCGCCGACGAACTCATCACGCTCGTGCGCGCATGAAGCACGCACGGGCCATCACACACACATAACCAGAAACGGGGAGCATCACATGACCAACCACCCAACCGAGATGCCGGATGACCCGGACGGCCCGGACGAAACCAAGCCCATCCCTGCAGCGGACGCCGCGCTGGAAGCCGCACGCGCGCTGCTGCGTACGCCGGCCGCCGCCGATGTTCCGGTGATGGTGCTGCTGGTGGACGATCAGGCCATCGTGGCCGAGGCGATTCGTCAGGCCCTGGCCGGTGAAGACCGCATCGATTTCCACTACTGTGCGCGCTCGGACGAGGCGATGATCGCCGCCATCCAGACCCGCCCCACCGTCATCCTGCAAGACTTGGTGATGCCGGGCACCGACGGCCTGACGCTGGTGCGCGACTACCGTGCTAATCCGGTGCTGCGCGATGTGCCCATCATCGTGCTGTCCACCAAGGAAGAGCCGGTCATCAAGAGCGCGGCGTTTGCCGCCGGTGCCAACGACTACCTCGTCAAGCTGCCCGATCGCATCGAACTGCTGGCACGTATCCGCTATCACTCGCGCTCGTTCGTCAACCTGCTGCAGCGCGACGAGGCCTACCGCGCGTTGCGCCAGTCGCAGCAGCAGTTGCTCGAAGCCAATCTCGAGCTGCGCCGCCTGACGAATTCCGATGGCCTGACGGGGCTGGCCAACCGCCGCTACCTCGACGAATACCTGAGCGCGGAATGGCGGCGCGGCGCACGCGAAGGCACGACGCTCTCGTTTCTGATGATCGATGTCGACAACTTCAAGCTCTATAACGACACGTATGGCCACGTGGCGGGAGACGAGGCGCTCAAACGCATCGGCAGCACGGTGGAAGCATGCCTGGGCCGACCCGGAGATCTGGCGGCGCGTTTCGGCGGCGAGGAATTTGCCGTTGTGCTGCCCGGCAACAGCGCCGAGGGCTTGAAGCAACTGGCCGAAAAAATCCGCAGCGCGATCGAGGCCTTGCAGGTGCCGCACATGCATTCGTCCACGGGCGGGTACGTGACGGTCAGTATCGGCGGCGCGGTGGTGACGCCGATGCACGACGTTCCGACCACCACGCTGATCGAAGCCGCAGACCTGGCGCTGTATCAGGCCAAGCACGAAGGCAAGAACCGCGCGGTGATTGGCGAAGGCGCAGGTGCGGCGCGCGGTCTCTAGGGGCGGTGGATGACCGCCAAGGTGACGGCCGGCGATTGACCGAAGCGGCAGCCCGGGGGCCGCCTAGGTTTCTGCAAGCTGCCCGTTGACCACAAAAGATTCAAACGCAGCGGGCGGCACCGGCGGGCAGAAGAGGTGGCCCTGGCCGTAATCGCAGCCTGCGGCCACCAGAATCGCTTTCTGCTCCTCGGTTTCAATGCCTTCCGCGATGACCTTGATGCGCAACGCGTGCGCCATGCTGACGATGGCGCTGCACAGCGCGATGTCCTTCGGATCATGCGCCAGGCTGCGCACGAACGACTGGTCGATCTTGATGAAGTCGATGTCGAAGCGCTTGAGGTACGACAGCGAAGAATACCCCGTGCCGAAATCGTCGAGTGCGATGTCGACACCCGCGCGCCTGAACTCGTGCAAGTGCTCGACCACCTCGGCGCTGTCGGCCATCAACGAGCCTTCGGTAATTTCGACGACCAGGCTGTGCGGCGCAAGCCCCCGGCGCTCCACCACCTTGGGCCAGGACTCGTTGCTCGACTGGTGCGCGCGGAACTCCAGCGGCGATTTGTTGACCGACACCTGCAGCGTGTTGTCGAGCGTGGCGTGCCATTGCGTGAGCTGATCCAGCGCCTGGTTCAGCACCCACTTGCCGATGTCGACGATGAGCCCGCTGTCTTCGGCCACCGGTATGAAATCCGCCGGATCGATCTCGCCCCGCACGGGGTGCGTCCAGCGGATCAGCGCCTCTGCCTTGCGCACCTTGCCCGTCAGCAGATCGACGATCGGCTGATAGTGCACCGTAAGCTGGCCCTGCGTGAGTGCCACGCGCAAGTCGCTGGTCACGCGCAGGCGTTCCTGCTCGGCGCGCTGCAATGCCGGGGTAAAGACGGCCCATTGATTGCGCCCCGCGCTCTTCGCCGCAAACATGGCCTGGTCTGCGCGCACGAGCAACGATTCCGCGCTGTCGGCATCGCGCGGGTACATCGCCACGCCGATGCTGGCCGATACTTCCACGCTTTCCTCACCAAGCTGCAGCGGCGCCGCAATGCGTGCGAGCAGGGCGCGGATGATGGGCGTGGCCGCGCCGGCATCGGGCAGGTCCGGCAGGATGATGGTGAACTCGTCGCCCGCCAGCCGCGCGACCGTATCGGTGCCGCGCACGATGGCCGAGATGCGCCGGGCGATCTCCTTGAGCAGGACGTCGCCCTGGTCATGACCGAGCGTGTCGTTCACTTCCTTGAAGCGGTCCAGATCGATGAACAGCAGCGCCAGCTGTGTAGATGCCTGACGCGCTCGCGCGATCTCGTGGCGCAGGCGGTTGTAGAACATGTGCCGGTTAGGCAGCTCGGTGAGCGGGTCGAAGTTGGCCTGCCGCCAGATGACCTCTTCGGCCCGCTTCTTCTCCGTCATGTCGTGGATGAGCGCAACCCGGCGCGGCTCGCCCAGCGTGCTGTCGGCAAACGTGTCGATGGTGAGCAGCGCGGGGAATTCGCTGCCGTCCTTGCGGCGGATCAGGTACTCGCCGCTCCACGTGCCCTTGGTTGAGACACCCTCGCGCATGGCGTCGATCACGGCGCGCTCGTTGCATTCGGAGCGGATGGCGTCGCTGGACTGGCCCTTGAACTCCTGCGCTGAATAGCCGGTGGTGACGGTAAAGGCGGGGTTCACGTCGATCACGTGCCCGTCGAGGGACGTCACCATCATCGCCTCGCTGCTCGACGCATAGACCATGGAGGCCAGGCGCAGATCTTCGATGTGCCGCTTGCGCTCTGCACCCCGGCGACGCAGCGTGAAATACAGCAGCGCGAGGAGCAAGGTGGAGGCGGCCGCCTCGACCAGCGCGGTGCGCCGATAGCCGTCGTAAGGCGCCAGCACCGAGGCCACCGACTCGCCCACCAGAAAGTAGAGCCCGATCTCCGGCACATGGTGATAGCCGATGATGCGCTCCACGCCGTCGGTGCCCGACACCACGCGGTAGCTGCCCGTTTCCAGCGCGCCCGGCTGGTTGAACTGGCGGCGGCGCGGCGGCTTTTCGATACCCGCGGTCGGGTTGGGCACGCGGGCCAGGACCTGACCTGACTCGCGGATGATCGTGGCCGCCCCGTCCTTGCCCACGGCCAGCGTATTGGCGAAGCTGGCGAACTGTTCCGGGCTGACCGACACGACGACGACGCCGGCAAACTGCCCGGCCCTGAGGATGGGCCGTGTGAACTGGATCGACCACTTTTTCGAGACCTTGCCTTGCACCGGATCGCTGATGAAGAGCACGTCGCGTCCGCCCGAATCTTTGTGGACGCGAAAGTGCTCGCGCTGGCTCAGGTCGACGCGTTCTGTTGTGGGGCCGATGCTGGAGTAGAGCAGCATCCCGTTCTCGTCGATCACGGAAACCTGGAAGGTCAGGTCGCGCACGGTCTCCTGCCGCTCGCGGATGACATGCTCGAACACTTCGCGGCCGGCCAGCCAACTCGCGCGCAGATCGAGCAAGAACTCCGACACGCGCCGCACGCTGCCAAGCGAGTATTCACCAAATGCCCGTGCCTCAACCTGCGTGCGGGCCTGCGCATCGCGTATCAGCCTGTCGTGCTCTAGGGTGAGTTGATGGAACGTGAACGACCAGATGAACAGCAGGCCCACGACCGCACCGATGTTGAGCGGCGACAACAGTTTGCTCCGCCATCGTTGCCGTGGCGGGGTATCTGTCGTGCCACCAGAAGCGGCCTTCGATTGCTCTGCGGGCATCCCCACTCCAGCGTTTGCGTGTCCGGTTGCCTAGAGCACGCGTGCCGCGTGCCTGGGTGTCGGCAATTCACGTGCCTCTCACTGTATATCGGAGCGGGCCGCATGTGTCTTAACCCGACCGACGACGCAGGCCAACTGGAGCGCAATCGTTTGCTGGGAGTGGGCGGTGCCCGGAGTTACCCTTGCTTGGTGTTTGGGCGGCGCAACGCGTGCCCGGCGCGTGCGCCGCGCGCGCGGTAGTTGCGCCGCGGCGGAGGGCTAGCGTTCGTAA
>QJOB01000369.1:0-16102 GCA_004155035.1 Monosporascus sp. 5C6A | reverse complement strand
CATGTCGCGCAGCAGGGTGGGCGGCGCAAAGCGGCGGCCGTGCTGCGCAGCGAGGCGGTCGCACAGTTCGACAAATGCGCCGACCCCCACCCGATGGATGTGCGAAACGGGCCCGCCCCGGAAGGCCGGGAACCCCCAGCCCAGCAGCGCGCCAACATCGGCATCGCGTGGATCGGTCACCACGCGTTCATCCAGGCAGCGTGCGGTTTCCACGGCCTGCACGGTGATGAGCCGATCGACGAGTGTCTGCACGTCGGGTTGCGCGGCCGCTGCGGGGTACTCGTTCGCCAGACCCGACCATAGCGCCTTCCTGCCGCCTTCCGGATAGTCGTAGAAGCCCTGGCCCGCCTTGCGGCCGATGCGGCCCAGCGCCACCATGCGCTCGGCCACGGCTTCGCCCGGGCGCTCGATGTAGGCGGCTCTCAGGTCCGCGCGGGTCTGCTGGTTGACCTTGTGGATCAGTTCACTGGAAACCTCGTCGATCAACGCAAGCGGCCCCACCGGCATGCCGGCCAGCAGCCCGGCGTTTTCGATCAGCGCAGGCGCCACGCCTTCGGCAAGCATCGCCAGGCCTTCCAGCACGTAGGTCGAAAACACGCGGCTCGTATAGAAGCCGCGGCTGTCATTGACAACGATGGGCGTCATGCCGATCGCCTTGACGTAATCGAGCGCTTGCGCCAGCGTGGCGCGCGTGGTCTGCCGGGCGACGATCACCTCCACCAGCGGCATCTTGTCGACCGGCGAGAAGAAATGCAGCCCGATGAAGTTGCCCGGACGCTGGCTGGCTTCGGCCAGACCCGTAATCGGCAGCGTAGACGTGTTGGACGCGAAGATGGCATCGGGCGACAGCACGGCTTCTGCCTGGCGTGTCACGTCGGCCTTGATCTCGCGCTGCTCGAACACGGCTTCAACGACGAGCCCCGCGCCATCCAGGTCGGCGTAGGACGTGGTCGGATGGATGCGCGCGAGCAGCGCTTCAGCCTGTTCGGCATGCAGGCGGCCACGCTGTACCTGTTTCTCGACGAGCTTGCGGGAATAGTCCTTGCCGCGTTCGGCGGCTTCCTGCGTGGTGTCGAGCAGCACGACGGGCAGCCCCGCCTTGGCGGTGACGTAAGCGATGCCGGCGCCCATCATGCCCGCACCCAGCACGCCCACCTTGGCGTAGCGGCGCACCGGCACATCGGCGGGGCGCGCGGCCAGCTTGTTGGCCGCGTTCAGGCTGAAGAAGAGGGTACGGATCATCGCGCGTGCCTCCGGCGACAGCACCGCCTGCACGAAGTAGCGTGCTTCGGTCTTGAGGCCCGTATCGAGATCGGTGATGAGCCCTTCATACACGCACGACAGGATGCTGGCCGCCGCCGGATAGTTGCCGTAGGTTTTCTGCCGCAGCATGGCGTTGGCCGCGGTGAAGAGCTGCTGCACGGCGGGGCTGGCGATGCCGCCCCCGGGCACCTTGTAGCCCTTGATGTCCCACGGTTGCTGCGCGCGGGTCTGGCCTTCGCCCAGCAGCCACGTGCGCGCGGCATCGGCCTCGTCGCCCGCATTGACGACCGCATCGAGAATGCCGAGCTTGAGCGCGTCGGCCGCCTTGATGCGCTTGCCTTCCAGCAGCATCGGCAGCGCCTTCTGCACACCAATCAAGCGCGGCAGACGCTGCGTGCCGCCGCCGCCCGGCAACAGGCCCAGCGTGACTTCGGGCAGGCCGAAGCGCGCGCGGGCGTTGTCGGCCGCTACGCGATAGTGGCAGGCGAGCGCAATCTCCAGCCCGCCACCCAGGGTTGAACCGGGGAGCGCCGCGGCGACGGGTTTGCCGCAAGTTTCCAGCTTGCGCAGCATGCGATGCAGTTCGCAGGTGCGTTCGAACAACGTGGCTGCGTCGTCGCTGGCCTGCAGCCATTCGAGGTCGCCGCCGGCAATGAAATCCGCCTTGGCGGAGGTGACGAGGATGCCCTTGACGCTGGCATCGGCGCACACGCGGTCGATGGCGGCAAAGAAGGCGGCGCAGGTTTCGCCGTTGAGCACGTTCTGTGCACGGCCCGGCTGGTTCCACGCGAGCGTGGCGATGCCGTCGGTATCGATGGTGATGTCGATCATGTCAGCACGCTCCTCAAAGGCGTTCGATGATGGTGGCGGTGCCCATGCCGGCACCGACGCACAGCGTGGCCAGGCCGGTGCTCGCCCCACGGCGTTCCAGCTCGTCGAGCAGCGTGCCGAGAATCATGGCGCCCGTCGCACCGAGCGGATGGCCCATCGCAATGGCCCCGCCGTTGACGTTGATGCGGTCATGCGGCACGGCCAGCACCTCCATGAAGCGCAGCACGACCGAGGCGAAGGCTTCGTTCAGTTCGTACAGGTCGATGTCGGCCGCCGACATGCCCGCGCGCTTGAGTGCCTTCTCGGCCGCGTACGAAGGGCCGGTCAACATGATCGACGGCTCCGAGCCGATGCTTGCAAAGCTGCGGATGCGCGCACGCGGCTTGAGGCCAGCGCGCTTGCCGGCCTCGCGGCTGCCGATCAGCACGGCCGCGGCGCCATCGACGATGCCCGAGCTGTTGCCCGCGTGATGCACATGTTCGATGCGCTCAAGCTCCGGATAGCGCTGGCGGATCACGGCGTCAAAGCCGTATTGCTCGCCCAATTCCGCAAACGACGGTTTGAGCTGCGCGAGCGTGTCTACGGTGGTCTGCGGGCGGATCATCTCGTCGCGGTCGAGGATGGTCAGGCCATTCTGGTCGCGCACCGGCACGATGGAACCCGTGAACCAGCCGGCCGTGCTGGCCGCATGCGCACGGCGGTGGCTCTCTGCGGCATAGGCATCGACATCGTGGCGGCTGTAGCCCCACTTGGTGGCGATGGTGTCGGCCGACACGCCTTGCGGCACGAAGTACAGCGGGATGGCGGCCGCCGGGTCGACCGGCCACGCGCCGCCGCTGGCGCCCATCGGCACGCGCGACATGCTTTCCACGCCGCCGCCGATGGCGAAATCGCTCTGCCCGGCCATCACCTGCGCAGCGGCCATGTTGCAGGCCTCCAGGCCCGAGGCGCAGAAGCGGTTGATCTGAACGCCGGCCGTGGTCTCGGCATAGCCGGCGGACAGCACTGCCACGCGGCCGATGCACGCGCCTTGTTCGCCCACCGGTTCCACACAGCCGAGCACGACGTCGTCCACCAATGCCGTGTCGAGCTGATTGCGATCGCGGATGGCGCGCAGCGCGGTCGCGGCCAGGCGCAGCGGCGTGACACCGTGCAGGCTGCCGTCCTTCTTGCCCTTGCCGCGCGGGGTGCGCACGGCGTCGTAGATATAGGCTTCCATAGCGTTGCGTCCTGATGGTCGTGCTCGTTAAAGGGTGCGGGCGATCAGCTCTTTCATGATCTCGTTGGTGCCGCCGTAGATCTGCTGCACGCGCGAATCAGCCCACGCGCGGGCGATGGGGTATTCCCACATGTAGCCGTAGCCGCCGTGCAGTTGCACGCAGCGGTCCATCACCTTGAATTGCAGGTCGGTGGTCCAGTACTTGGCCATCGATGCGGTGGCGGCATCGAGCTTGCCGGCCAGCTTGAGCGCGATGCACTGGTCGACGAACACACGGCCAATCTGCACTTCGGTTTTCAGTTCCGCCAGCGCGTGCCGCGCGGTCTGGAGCTCGAGGATGGACTTGCCAAAGGCCTGGCGCTCGCGCACGTAGCGCAGCGTCCATTCAAGCGCGCCTTCGGCCGAGGCGATGGCCGTGATGGCAATTTGCAGGCGCTCCCACGGCAACTCCTGCATCAGGTAGGCAAAACCGCGATGTTCCTCGCCGAGCAGGTTGCCGGCGGGCACGCGCACGTTGTCGAAGAACAGCTCTGCGGTGTCCTGCGCCTTCATGCCGACCTTCTTCAGGCGCTTGCCCTTGCTGAAGCCCTCCATGCTGGTGTCGACGACAAAGAGGCTCGTGCCCTTGGCGCCGCCTTCGGGCGTGGTGCGCGCCACCACGATCACCACATCCGCGTGCCAGCCGTTGGTGATGAAGATCTTCGAGCCGTTGAGGACGTAGTGACTGCCGTCGCTGCTGCGCGTGGCGGTGGTGCGCACGCCTTGCAGGTCGGAGCCGGCACCAGGCTCCGTCATCGCAATTGCGCCGATCATCTCGGCGCTCGCCAGCTTAGGCAGGTAATGCCCCTTCAACGCCTCGCTGCCGTAGTGCAGCAGATATGGCGCGACGATTTCCGAGTGCAGGCCAAAGCCCAGGCCCGTGGCGCCCGCGCGGGCGATCTCTTCGATCAGCACGGTGCTGTAGCGGATATCGGCACCCGCACCGCCGTAGGCTTCCGGCATGCTGGCGCAATGGTAGCCAGCGGCGGCCGCCTTCTCCCAGATGACGCGGTCGACGTAGCCCTGGTCTTCCCAGCGCTCGTGGTGGGGCAGGACTTCGGCGTCGATGAACCGGCGGACGGATTCACGGAAGGTGTCGTGTTCAGCATCGAACAGCGTGCGGGCAATCATGGCGGCTCCAGAATGGGCGGCGAATGGGTTGCCGTATTTCAACAAGGCCGCGACAATTCCGGTTGATCCGGATCGCCACCTTCTTGATATGAAGCGCCAGCCGAAAGCTGCCTCCAAACGCCCCGGTCTGCGCGCGCGGGCACGTATCGCCATTCTGCTGCCGCCGCGCCTGTTTGCCGGTTACGTGTTTCTCACGCAGGAGATGCTGCTGGTGGCCGGCACCATGCAGGCGCGCAGCGTCGATGTGATGGGCAGCCGGCTCTTCGACATCGATGTGCTGTCAGCCGACGGGGCGGCCGTCCGAAGCTTTGGCGATATGCCTGTGCCCGCTACCGCCGCGCTGACCGATACGGCGTACGACGTCGTGATCGTGCCCGCACAGTTCGCCCCGGAGGCGACATTGGATGCGGAAGAGGCGCACATCGCCGATTGGCTGCGCACGCGCTACGAGGCCGGCGCCCTGGTGGTCGGCATGAACGCGGCGCCGCTGTTTGCAAAGGCGGGGCTGCTCGATGGTTGTCGAGCGACCGGGCTGGCGAGCGAGCGTGCCTGGTTTGCCCGGCATTTTCCCAACGTGCACTACACCCCCGATCGGCCATTGGCCGTGGATGGCCGCATCATCACCGTCAGCGGGATCAACCCCGCCGTGGACGCCTGCGCGTACGTCATCGATCACTGCCGTGGGGCGGGCGCATCGCAGCGGATGCTTCGCACGGCGCTCACGCAGTCCCTGCCGTCATACGAGCACATGGCCGTGTGGACGGCGCAGTTCAAGCGCCACGGCGATACGGCCATGCTGGCCATCCAGGAAATTGTGGAGCGGGAACTGGCGGCGCCTCCCACATTGGCCGAGTTGGCCGCCCAGGCAGCGATGAGCGAGCGGAGCCTGACGCGCCGTTTTGCCGCCGCCACCGGCAGCAACCTGCGACGTTACGTGGCGACCCTGCGTCGGGAGCTGGCGGCGTTTCTGCTGCGAACGGGCCGGCAGCCGCTCGACCACATTGCCGATGAATGCGGCTACGGCAGCGTCAGCGCACTGAGTCGCGCGTTCTCTGCCGGCCACGGTTGCAGCCCCTTGCAATACCGGGCGCAGCACCGCACCCGCTGAAGCGTCACGGACGCAGCAGATCGAACCCCGCCAGCAACACCACCCCCGAAAGCGCGGTCAGCGGGAGCGAATGTTGGCCAAAGTACAGCAACGCGGCGGCCAGCCAACTGGCCGCGAAGAAAGCGCTCATGCGGTTCATGATGTCACCTGTTCTTGGTTGGGTTGGGAGCGGCGCGGCCGGCACATTCACGCGTGCTGGTAGCGGTACTCCTGGGTCTTGCCGCCGTAGCCGTAAGCCGCGGCGCGAACGTCCTGCACATAGATATAGCTCTCTTCGTGCAGATTGCCGAGTAGCTCAGCAAAAGCCTTGAACGCGTCGGCGATGTACTGCGCCTTCTCCGCCTTGGTATTCGTTTCGTCCGTCACCTTGATGTCGAAATAGACGCTGTTCTTGCCTTGCGCGGCCAGCGTCTGCCCGCCGACGATCCAGTCTTCCGGGTCGACATAGTCGATGGCAATAGCGGTGACCTTCGGGTCCTTGCCCAGGATGCGGGAGGTGAGTTCCAGCAAGGTGCCGGCGATCTTCTGCGTCATCTCTGCAGAGCGTTGGGCACTGACTTTGACGTTGAGGATGGGCATGGCGGTTTCTCCTATTAGTTAGCAATGCAACTACATGGTCAAAAAAAATGCACGCTCATGTCAGGGTGGAGCGCACACCTCGGATCTTCGTCACCGTATCGGTGAATTCGGTACTGCCCAGCACGCGCTTCAACCTCGCGGTGACGGCGCCGCTCGCCTCGTTCAACGCCGCACCGATCTTGACGGCTTCCCGCGTCGGGAAGATGGCGGTCTCGCGGCCGTCGGCTTCCGTCTTGCGGCGTTCGATCAGGCCCTTGCTTTCCAGGCCATCCAGCGCGCGCGTTGCCGTGGGGCGCGTGACGGACATCGCTTCCGACAACTCGCTTTGCAGCATGCCCGGGCGGTCGACGATCGCACGGAGCATGAAGCCTTGCGGCGGCGTGAGATCGAACGGCGCGAAGGCATCTGCCCAGACGCGGTCGAGCTTGCGGGCCAGTGCGGTGGTGTTGAAGTAGAGGCAGTGGTCGAACATGGTGAGTCGATGGTAGGTGAGGATGGTTAGATATGCAACTTGTTTTTTGTGTTGGTGGCCCATCCCTCTTTCGTTCGTGCTCAATGCAACAAGCAAGACACGAGGGCGCGTTGCGATTGGGGGAATTGACGTGCCGCCGTGAGTGCAGGCGTTGGCCATGCCGTGCCCGCGCCATGGGTGGCGCGCGGCTGGTGTGATGGGGTTATTGCTGCAGGACCTTGTATTCGATCTTCTTGAGCACGCCGTCCGCATCGTCGAAGTAGAACGAGGCGATCTTCTTCGAACCGATCGGAATCCCGACAAACACAACGCCGATCGCCGCGTTTCGCGCGTAACGATCGTTCCAGATGTCGAGACCGCCGGGCCTGGTCGATAGGCCGTTTCACCATCGCGGCATCTGGCCGTCAGCCCAAGCGATGTATGACTTTGCGGCGGGCACACCGGCGGGCCGTGTCGGCAGCGCAGAGGAATGGCAACCATCGTGGCCTCCCTCGCTTCGGATGATGCGAGCGTTGTGTCGGGCTACGCCTTGGTGGCTGATGGCGGTTAATCGGTCGCTTGATGACGACGGTCTATGCGGCGGGGCGCTCCGCCTCGCCACACATCTGCCGTCGATAGCGCTCGGGCGAAAACCCGACCTGCTTGCGGAACATCGCAATGAACGCCGAAGCCGTTCCATAACCCAGCGCGAGCGCAATCTCTTGCACCGGGCGGTCTTCCTTGAGCCACACCAGCGCGCGAAGCAGGCGCACGCGATTGCGCCATTGCACGAAGCTCATGCCGAGGTCGGTCTGGAAGCGGCGTGCAAGGGTGCGTTCGGTGCCGTGCACGCGCTCGGCCCATTGCTGCAGCGTGGTCGTGTCTGCGGGGTCCAGGCGGATGGCTTGCAGGATGGGCTCCAACTGCCGGTCGGTGCTGTCGGGCAGGTAGCTATCGGCGTGGCCGGCACGCACCAACGTTTCGACCAGCAATTCGAACTGGCGCAAGTCCCACTCGTCAGCCATGGCGGTGACGCGGCGCGTGGCGAAGTCTTCGAACAGCGCACGCACCAGCGGCGTTTGCGGAATCAGGCAAGCCATGGGTGGCAGCCGCTGCGCAAGCGGCTCCGCCATGTACAGCGAGAGGAAATCCGTCGCTTGCCGGATCGATGCCGAATGCGGCTGGTTGGCCGGCACCCAGATCACGTATTCGGCAGGCGCCGTCAGCCGGCGGCCATCGACCACCACCTCCATCAACCCGAGGCTGATCCGGCTGATCTGGCCCCACGGGTGCGTGTGCGGCTCGATATCGGTTTCAGGCTCGAAATGGTCGTAGCGAAAGTAGAACGGAGCGCCCTTGGGCACACGCAGATCGGCTTCGCGGAAGGCGGTGTACACGGTGTCAGCCACGGTTGTCGCGTTCGAGGGGTGAGGTTGTCTGGTTTGAAGTATATGTTTTGAACCGGACATTACTACACTGCCGTCTTCGGGTGTTCGAGGAGGCCGTCGTGCCTGTGCTGTATCCCTTGCTGGCGGTGCTGATCTGGGCTGCCAATACGATCGTTTCGAAAGCCGCGGCCGGCGTGGTGGACCCGGCGGCCATTTCGTTCTACCGGTGGGTGCTGGCGGCCGTCGTGCTCACGCCGTTCTGTGCGCGGCCGCTATGGCGCCAGCGTCATGCCGTGGTGGCGCAGTGGCGCCGCTTTGCGGTGCTCGCGCTGCTGGGCATGGTGATGTACCAATGCCTCGCGTACTACGCCGCGCACAGCACGAGCGCGACCAACATGGGCGTGATCGGTGCGCTGATCCCGATGCTGGGGCTGACCTTGAACGTGGTGGTATTTCGTCAGCCGGTCGGGGCGCAGGCCGTGACCGGTGTGGTGGTGTCGCTCCTGGGCGTGCTGTATCTGCTCGGCCGTGGGGAACCGGCCAACCTGTTCGACGGCGGCATCAACCATGGCGACGTGCTCGTGCTTGCCGGCGCCACGGCGTACGCGCTCTACAACATCCTCTATCGCCGGTGGGCGCTGCCGTTCGGGCAGTGGCTCAACCTGTACGTGCAGGTGCTGATGGCCGTCGTCATGCTCGTGCCGGTGGCCATGACGGCGCACAGCCTGGCCGTGCCGGGCAAGGGCATCGGGCTGGTGGTGTTTGCTGGCATTGCTTCGTCGATCGTCGCGTCGTATCTGTGGATGCAGGGGCTCAAGCGTATCGGCAGCGAGCGTACGGCGGTGTTGATGAATCTGATGCCGGTCTTCACAGCCGCTATGGCAGCGGTAATGCTGGGTGAGACGGTGCACGGCTATCACTGGATCGGCGGCGGCCTCGTCCTGCTGGGCGTGAGTCTGGCGCAAGGCATCGTTCGGCTGCCGATCGGCCGGTCGGGATTGAGCGCCCGTTAGTTTTTTTCGGCCGCGCGGCTCAGGGGTTGGCGCTAAAATCGAACACATTGGCGGGCGCATGATGGCGCCCGTTCCGTGTTTCAGAACCACACTCGCCAGATCATCGTCAGACCATGAAGCGCAACGCCGGAGCCGTCACTGTCGATGATGTTGCCGCGCATGCGGGCGTGTCCATCAAGACCGTCTCGCGCGTGCTGAACCACGAGCCCAACATCAGCGAGAAGACGCGCGCGAAGGTGGTCGAGGCAATGCAGACGCTCGACTACCGGCCTAACCCGGCTGCCCGGCGACTGGCCAGCAAGCGCGCCGACATCATCGCGCTGGTCTACGACAACCCCTCCGACAACTACATCGTCAACATCCAGCATGGCGCGCTCGAAGCCTGCCAGGCGCTCGACTACAGCCTGCTGCTCACGCCGTGCAACTACCGCGACCCGAACCTCGCCGAGCAGATCATTCAGAGTGCGAGACAGCGAGCCCTGGCCGGCATCATCCTGACGCCGCCGGTGTCGGACGTGCCGTCGCTGATCACGGCGCTGGATGAAGCCGGCATCGATTACGTGCGCCTGGCACCTGCCGATCGCGAGCACAAGGGGTTGTCCGTCAACACCGAAGACCGCGCCGCCGCACGCGACATGACGCTGCACCTGATCGGGCTCGGCCACCGCCGCATCGGCTTCGTGGTGTGCGATCCAGCCCACGGCGCGGCGTATCAGCGGGTATTCGGCTATCGCGACGCGATGGCGCAGGCCGGCATCGAAGTCGACGAACGGCTGGTCGAGCAGGGCGAGCACTCGTTCGAATCGGGCGTCGCCTGCGCCGAGCGATTGCTGTCCTGCGAGCCACGCCCGACCGCCATCTTTGCCGGCAATGACGACATGGCCGCCGGCGTGCTGCGCGTGGCGCAGGCCCGCGGCATCAAGGTGCCGGAAGAACTCTCCATTTGCGGCTACGACGACACGCCGCTTTCACGCCAGCTCTGGCCAGCGCTCACCACCGTGCGCCAGCCGATCCAGGCGATGGCGCATGCGGCTGTCGAACAACTCATCGCGATTCATCGCCCGCATCTGCCGGGCCTGAAGCCGCATTCGGTGCACGAGAATTTGCAGTATGAGCTGGTGATTCGGGAATCGACCTGCGCGCCGGCGCGTTAACTTAGGCGGGCTGCCGGATCAACGCATACAAATCATCCTGCGGCTCATACCCCAGCAACTCGCGCCCGGTCTCCAGCCCCCAATCCATTCCACGGTTGTTCGACACGCCGTTTACGACGATGGCCGGTGCTGGCCAGCGCGCGGGGTCGGCCGTGATGGAGCAGAGGAACAACTGGCGCAGATCCCCGTTCGATAGCCACATGTTGCGGAACCAGCGCAGTGCGACGCTGCTGGCTTCATCTGGCAGCTCGGTCGGCACGGGCGTATCGGCTGTGCCGGAATAGTTGATGTCGTTCGGGTCGTTGTCGTCGGGCAGCGCCCAGCCGATGCGCAGCGACACGATCGACAGCTGGCCGCCGTTGGCCGCGGACACGGCGCCCACCGCCTTGCAGAGCCTTTCGCCCATGGCCTTGGACGTTCCGTAGGCGAGCGAGTAGACGTCCTCTGTGCCGTTGTTCCAGCGCGTGCCCGGAGCGGGCGGCAGTTCGGCGGTGAGTTTGCCGGGGCCGATGGTGCCGGCCAGGGGTTGGTCCTTGTATGCGCCCATCGCGTGGTTGGACGAGGCAAACACGAAGCGGCGCACGCCGTGCGTGGCCGCAGCCTGCAGCACATTGAGTGTCATGCCGTAGGAGGCCAGCGCCTGCTCCCACGTTGCGTCCGGCGTGGAGTGGATTGCGGCCAGGTGGATGACGGCATCGACGTTGCCCAGCAGATCCGTCCATGCGCCGTCGGCTTGCGTGAGATCGGCCTTGACCCATTGAAAACGTTCGGCCGCTTGCGGCGAAAACTCGACGTTCTGGGCAACCCAGTCAACGCCGATGATGGACGTGCACCACGGGGCGGAGGCCAGTGCCTCGACGACCTTGCGGCCCAGGTTGCCGGCCACGCCGGTCACAAGAACGCGAGCAGGGGTTTGGTAGTCAGCCACGATGTCGAATTCCGTTCGGGATGAGGAGAAAAAAGGACGATCGGCGGCCGGCGCTGCAACGTCGCGCGCCGCCGTATCGTTCCGGGATCAGGGAAGGGGGCCGGATGGGCCCCTGGAGTGATGAGAACCGAGCCGCCGTCAGCCCCGATTGGAGCCGGAAAGCACGTCGATCAGCACCGCGACGACCAGCACCACGCCCTTGACGATCATCTGCCACGAGGCGTCGACGTTCATCTGCTGCATGCCATTGTCGAGGCTTGCCATGACGAGTGCGCCGATCAGTGCGCCGTACACGGTGCCCGAACCGCCTCGCATCGACGTGCCGCCGATGAAGCAGGCAGAGATGGCATCCAGTTCGCCGCCCACACCGGCGGAGGGCGACCCCGCGGCCGAACGCGCGGTGGTGATGATGCCAGCGAAGGCGCACATCAGGCCCATCAGCACAAACACCAGCAGCTTGACGCGGCCGACGTTCACGCCGGACAGGCGCGTGGCTTCCATGTTGCCGCCCACCGCATAGACGTGACGGCCGAAGACGGTTTGCGTCGCGACGTACGAGAAGATCGCCAGCAGCACGAGCAGGATCAGCACCGGCAGCGGCACGCCGCTGGCCTGGTTGAGTACGGCGACAAAGCCGAACGAGGCGGCCGCGATCGCCAGCAGCTTCAGTCCGTCAGCCCAGATCGGCGTGAGCGAGAGCGACAGGCGGGCGCGCTCGCGACGGCGGCGCACGGTCAGCACAACCGAACCCGCGACGATGACGGCCGCCAGCGACCACGCCAGCCATGCCGGCACGAAGCTCTGCGCCAAGTTGCCGAGGTCATCGGGCACCGGGGCGATGGTCACGCTGTCGGTGCTCCACTGCAGCAGGCCGCGGAACGCCAGCATGCCGCCCAGGCCGACGATGAACGACGGCACGCGCAGCTTGGTCGTGATGAAGCCGTTGACCACGCCGATGGCCGCGCCCGCCACGAGCACCGTCCCCACGGCCAGCCAGGTGTTCCACCCCAGGTTGACGGTGAGGATGGCGACCAGCCCACCCAGCAGGCCAAGCAGCGAGCCGACGGAAAGATCGATCTCCCCCGCGATGATGACGAACACCATGCCGCAGGCCAGCATGCCCGTCACCGACATCTGCAGGAACAGGTTGGAGATGCTGTTGGGTTTGAGGAACGTGCCGTTGGTCTGGAAGTAGAAGAACACCCAGATGAGCGCCACGGCCAGCAGGAGCGCAAGCACCTTGTAGCGCACGAACAATTGCTGGATGGCGCGGCCGTCCAGGCGCGGGCCGCCACTGCCACCGTTCTGACGGGCGAGTTGGGATTGCAGGATATTGGACATGGCGATTCAGGCCGCTTGGCGGCCGGGTTCAGCGTTGATTGCAGCAGCCAGGATGCGCTCCTGGGTGAGGCCTTGATTGACGAAGTCGCCGCGCAACTGGCCTTCGCCCATGACCAGGACACGATCGCTCATGCCCAGGATTTCCGGCATCTCGGACGAGACCATGATGATCGCGACGCCGCTGGCGGCCAGGTCGGCAATCATCTTGTAGATGTCGTACTTGGAGCCGACGTCGACACCGCGCGTGGGTTCGTCGAGGATCAGCACCTTCGGCATTGCCAGCACCATCTTCGTGACCACGGCTTTCTGCTGGTTGCCGCCCGAGAGGCTCGCAATCGCCAGCGCCGGGCTGGCGGTCTTGATGCGCAGGCGCTTGATTTCGCGGTCGACGGTAGTGAGTTCGGCGCCCTTGTCGACACGCAAGCCGCGCGCGTATTGCGCCAGCGTGGCGAGCGTGATGTTTTCGCCCACGGCCATCAGCGGGACGATGCCGTGGCGCTTGCGGTCTTCTGGCACTAGGCAGATGCCGGCCGCGATTGCATCCGCCGGAGAGCCCACCTTGACGGGCTTGCCGTCGATGATGATCTCGGCGCTGGAGCGGCCGGGGTAGGCGCCGAACAGCGCGGAGACCATTTCCGTACGCCCCGCGCCTACGAGCCCGGCCACGCCGAGGATTTCCCCGCGGCGTACGGCAAAGCTCACGTTGTCTGTGCGCTTGCGGTTGGGGTTGGTGACATCCCAGCAGGTGACGTTGCGCGCTTCCATCACCACGTCGCCCACCGTGTGTTCCACCTTCGGGAACAGCGACGTCATTTCGCGTCCAACCATCATCGTGATGATGTTGTCGATGGTCATGTCGGCGGCGGGGCGTGTGCCGATGTGCTTGCCGTCGCGGATGACGGTGACGGTATCGCACACGCGCTTGACCTCATCGAGCTTGTGCGAGATGTAGACGCATGCCACGCCGCTGCGCTTGAGGTCGTCGATGATGGACAGCAGCACCTCGATTTCCTTGGCGGACAGCGACGAGGTCGGCTCGTCCAGGATCAGCAGGCGCGCATTCTTGGCGAGCGCCTTCGCAATCTCGAAAAGCTGCTGGTGGCCGCTGCCGTAGTTCATCACGGGCGCGGCCACGTTCACGTCGGTCAGGCGCAAGCGGGCGAGGAGTTCTTCTGCCCTGGCGTGCATGGCGTCGTAGTCCATGCGGCCCCCCGGCTTGGTGATTTCGTTGCCGAGGAAGATGTTCTCCGTGACGGAGAGCTGCTGCACCATCATCAGTTCCTGGTGGATGATGACGATGCCGGCGCGCTCGCTGTCGCGCACGGAATGCGCGCGCAGCGGCTCACCTTCCCACAGGATCTCGCCTTCGAAGGTGCCGTAGGGATAGACCCCCGACAGCACCTTCATGAGGGTCGATTTCCCGGCGCCGTTCTCCCCGCACAAACCGACGCACTCGCCCGGCCTCACTGCCAGGCTGACGCCGTCGAGCGCGCGCACACCGGAGAACGACTTCACGATGTTGCGCATCTCGAACAGGGTGCCGTTACTGCTCATGGCGTTCTCCTACTCACTACGACTGACCACTGCATTGGCGGCTTACTTGCCGAAGATCTGCTGATGCGTATAGAAGCCATCCTTGACAACGGTGCTGTCTAGGTTGTCCTTGGTCAGCAGCGTCGGGGTCAGCAGCACGGTGTCGACATCCTTCTTGCCGTTGTTCAGCTTGGTGTTGAACTTCGGCGCCGTGCCCTTCACGAGGTCGACGGCCATCTCGGCGGCGGTGGCGGCGATCTGCTTGATCGGCTTGTACACCGTCATGGCCTGCGTGCCTTCGGCCACGCGCTTCACGGCGGCCAAGTCAGCGTCCTGGCCCGACACCGGCACCTTGCCCGCCAGCTTCTGGCGTGCCAGCGCCTGGATCGCGCCGCCGGCCGTGCCGTCGTTGGAGGCAACGATGCCCTGGATGTTGTTGTTGTTCGCGGTCAGCGCGTTCTCAACAATGTTCTGCGCCTTGGAGGGGTCCCACTCCGGCGTCCACTGCTCGCCGACGATCTTGATGTCACCCTTGTCGACGTACGGCTTGAGCACCTTCATCTGGCCTTCGCGAAGCAGGCGTGCGTTGTTGTCGGTCGCGGCGCCGCCCAGCAGGAAGTAATTGCCCTTCGGCGCGAGCTTGACCACGCCCTGCGCCTGCAGCTCGCCCACCTTCACGTTGTCGAAGGTCACGTAGCCGTCGATGTCGGCGTTCAGGATCAGGCGGTCATAGGACACCACCTTGATGCCTTTCTTCTTGGCGCTGGCAATGGCGTTGCCGAGCACCTTCGAGTTGAACGGCACGATCACGAGCACGTCGACGTTCTGGGCGATCAGGTTTTCGATCTGGGCGATCTGCTTGGCTTCGTTGGCGTTGGCAGACTGCACGTTCACGGTCGCGCCCAGCTTCTTGGCCGACTCGACGAAGTAATCGCGGTCGTGCGTCCAGCGCTCCACGCGCAGGTCGTCGATCGAGAAGCCGATCACCGGCGCTTCCTTGCTGGCGTGGGCCGAGGTGGCGGCGAAAGTCAGGACCGCCGCAGCGGCGAGGGTGTTCAGTACGCGGGAAATCATGAAAGGTCTCCTATTGTGCGCAAGGGCATTCTTAGAACGTCACGCCGGTCTTCAGGCCGACGACGAAGGCATTCTTGTTTTGCGAAGTGCCGCCCGGATGAAGGATGTACTGCAGATTAGGACGGAAGTACACAGACTTCACCGGCGACCAGCTGTAATACAGCTCGCTCACGTATTCGTAGCCGTCACCCACCACGGTATTGGCGCCGGTGCGTGCGTTGGTTTGCCGGACAAAGTCGGCATAGCGGCCGTTATTGTGCGTGGCACCCACGGCAAAGCCGACGGTGTCGGCCAAGCGATCGAACGGCCCCTTGTACTGCACGCCCACCGAGATCTGGTGGTCGGTCTGCGCGGTGTTGCGATCGGCTTGCGAGAAGTTCAGGAACACCGTGGCGCCGCGTCCGTCCGGCGCACCCGTGATCTGCTGCTGCAGGTTCAGGTAGACGCCGTACTGGCCGCTGCGTTGCTTGGCGTCCAGGCCGGTGATGCCGCGGGCGTTGCCGTTCACGTCTTCGTACAGATCTTTGCCGTTCGACGTGTTGTACCAGACGCCTGCGCGGTACGTGCCCGGGCGGCCCTCGATGGTGGGCATCCAGCCGAATTCCAGCGGAATCAGCGCGCCGGTGGTGCCGCCGGGGTTGTTCAGCTTCCAGCCGTTGCGCCGGGCCCAGCCGTCATCCACGTAATTCGGGTTGACCTGGTACACGCCGATCTGCGCATAGGTTTCGGCCGAGGTGTGCACCTTGGCGCGCGCGCCCCACTGGCTGGTCGGCCAGTTTACCCAGTAGCCGCCCACCAGGTTGCCCGGTTGCGAGCCGCAGAACGTCAGGTTTTGGAAGTCGCACGAGAACGAGAAGAAGTCTTCACCCACCGTCACGCGGCCTGCCTTGATTTCCAGCCGGTCGTTGAGCAGCTTCTGGTTCAGCCAGAACTGCGTCAGGTGCCAGGTCTGGCCGCGGCCATAGACTTCCTGGATCAGCATGTTGTTGCCGATGTTCGCGTCGCTGCCGAGGTTGCGGCCGTTGCGGTCAGTGACGGTTGCCTGGAACG
>QJOB01000368.1:0-38775 GCA_004155035.1 Monosporascus sp. 5C6A | reverse complement strand
TCGTTGAGATATTGAGGAGTGTTGTTAGTGATACCCTCGTATTTAGTGGTGTGGACCGATTCAGGAAGTGGGTAAATTCAGGAAGTGGGTACTAGACACTACAAGACTTGGGAATTTGGAGGTCCGCTTGCTCGACTTGACGCTGACCCACCGCCCCGCTATGGGAACTGGCTAGCCTTTTTGAGCCATCTGATATTGAATATCTACGCCGCACACGGCAGAGCGTTGGAAGGAAGACACTTCTGGTCGTCTCCGAGGTTGCGTCACTTGATCGGCTAACCCCATGGATGCTAAAACGGTTGTCATGATCATCGCTACCGAAAGAGATCAGCACAGCTAAGAGCGTATAGGGGTATCGATGGCACGCTGTAGCTGCTGGTCACAACTCAAGACTCAAGCAAGGTCGTGGAAGCGCTAATCGGATAATGATTAAAGCGAATGATAACGCGATAATCGGGGGCGGTCGGTAGAATAGTTGTCACGCCCAACACAAACATTGGTGTTCACCCCAACAGGATACTATGGACGAATAAGTTACGTTCACACTGTTACGTTTCGTAGCTTTTTTATCTAAGAGGTCAATAAATGGGCGCTTGAATGGTAGGAATAGCATGTTTTGGAAGGATTGCGTCCATTTCTTCGGATTTAAGGCAAAGTAGGTGCTGGTAAGGATGTGACAATTATTTTGTCCACAACCTGTCAAGCATGCCCTTCTTCTCATCCTGACGAAGCCACTGGTTCGCTCCACTGCCGAATCGCCTATGTCATATAAATAACGCTTCAATTACACTACCTCATAGGTCAGTTGTTGTCAGGCCGTGAATGCTCTCCTGCTTGGGGCCTGCAATTTTGCGCTTTACCTGCACATCTCAGAAAGGGGCGGCATGGCGGAAAACCCCTTTTACCCTCCTGGCTGGAAGCCCGATGATGCTCTTAGAGCGGTACCAAACTGGGAGTAGTAGGGAGTAAAGCTCAAATCAAGCGCTCAACTTCACGGCAGCTGCCCTATATCTAGTAGACCTACATTCAGGTCTCTAGGTCCAAAGGCAGTGGTTAAGTAGTTAATTCTTTGAATCCTAGCTCGACTTCACAACGTATTATATTCAGATATATCGAGCATATGTATTAGGACTGGCACCTGTCAGCCGCCCTTCTGCTCCATGGTCGGGCTCCTCGATGCAGAGGAACGCCACAGGGGCGATCGGCTTGTTCAATTAGAAAGGAAAGACGTTCTACTAGGTTATGAGTGGAAACATCTTTCCTACAGATCTATTAGAGCATCATCAGGCCGGTCCACGTCCACTTTGACCACCTCCTATATCCCGTCTCCCAGCTCGGAAAGCCTTGGGACAACACAGTAACCATCCGCGCGGAAGGATCTGACCTCACTACGTTACTACGACGTAGAGCTGCGAATGTGGTTGCAGATGCCGTAATTCTTGTATGCAACAACTCCTTCATCTCCTACTCTGGAAGCTCACCGATCCATCCGTATCATCAAGCACCACGTCAACAACATCTAGATAAGAATAACTAAGAACAAAACATTCTTGCACTTCTGTTATTTCAACCTCAGATTCTGGTGCTTTTTGAACTAGAGCTGCAGCGCGCGTTCTGTGTCCTGCCTGATAAATCACTTTCTCCATATGTTAGGTGTCACAGGGAGTGGAGAGTGCCGCAATGTTAGGACATCACGGGCGTCGATACTATCATATATAAACCCTTTAGCTAGACATATGCGGCAAAGAATTTCCAGTTATACATTACAAGCCTGCCCGGCTCATGGCCTCCGAAGCTTACCTTTAACCATACGGGAAGACCGTAGCAGACAGATCCAAGGTTGATACCGGGTTGGTGCGGCGCTCTGGCGGTTCTCCGTAGCCGCAACGTATAAGGCAGGCTCTCTAACGATGCGATATATATATTCCGTTCTGACCACGGGCTCTGAGCGACAACAGGCATCGCTAAGTTGGCTCTGTCCTTATTTTGCACACATCGGGGGGCAAAAGGAGAAATAGCCATCAAAGACACAAGAAGCTGTCCCAGCCCATTACACCAATTTCTTTTTTCTTCATCAGCCCTACCTCCCCAGCGTTATCCCAATTCAAGCACCTTATACTGGTAGCCGCCTCCTTTGGGGCCCCAGGCTTCAGGTGGGCTTGTTAATTTTTGCATTTGTTATTTTCAGAAGTGCGAAGACGGCGTTTTCAGTTCGCAGCGCGGCGAAATACGACTTGCGTCGGTGTAAGGTACACTCTGGGGCTTTAGTCTGCAAGGCTGACAGCCGAAATGACTTCACTTAAGCTTTCCAAATAAGATGCTCAGTAGGCCAATAAACACGGAGAGCCTATGGTGCCCAGTCTACCATCCCATTGATCTGAATGCCGTCTTACGCTCGTTGCGTAGCTCATAAATCCTTCTTGTTTTCCGAACTGTCCATTGCGCCGACGGATGAGGAGTGATCACTGTCGATGTTCGCTAATGGGAGGCTAAGAAACTCGTGTTTATTCCTCCAGTCCTGTTGGCTCTCCAAGAATTGTTTGATCTCTGAGGATGGCGAGTTCGGAGAGGGTGGGGGGTCGGTAATCTTGGTAATTAGGTACGCAGTAGAGGCTTCGGCGATGCCGTAGATTAGCACGCCTAGCAGCGGGACCTTTAGGAGCATATAGAATCCGATGCCAAAACCAAAGAGCAAGCCCTCGCGGCTTCGAAACCAGTTGCGCTTCTGCTCTTTGCTCAGGTGGATGCGTGAAAAGTACGGTTCCAATAGTTCACGCATTAGGCTCCGGGATGCGAAGTACGTCTGGAGGAATATGATGAGATATCGTTTAGGTAACAAGATACCGGTACCGAACACGACAGCTGCCGGTCCCAGGCCCACAGCTCTATTGAAGGTATAGACACTGAATGCAGGGAGTACGAGGCGCCCAACGTAAGGAAGATATGACAGGCAGAAGATAGCCAAGGAGATAAGCGCCTTCCGAGTGAAACGCCAGACGAACATGCTCGCTGCTTCGGCAGTACTTGTCGAGTGAGTGCTGCCGTCCTTCTTCTTGTATTGCCGAAGATGTGGGTAGTACATATCTCGTAAGTTGTCGGGATTATCGTGCTTATGTTTTTGAACATAAGTCAGATCGACCCATTTCAAAGAATCCATGAACCTACAATAACGTGTTAGTCAGACCCCGTATTCAAAAAGGGGGTGAATGGTGAGCATACATGTTGTCCAACGTCGGCGTAACGTATCTCATGAGGGTCATGAGGAATAACGGGATTTGAAGCACATGATTGGCGATGAGGTCGAGCCCATTGACCACATTGTCATCCCAAGTTGTCTTATCGAGGTCATAGAATAGGGAGAGAAAACTTATGAGAACCTTGACACCAGTGATCTAGCGGGGAGTTAGGTCACTAGTAGTCCGAGTAGGCGTCGCCATCAAGTATTAAGAACGAATCGACATACAGGAATTGCAACAGCGAGTCGAATGGCTATACCAGCTGCAACGGCCATAGCAGCCTGCTTGTAGTGGGCATTTGTGAAGATGTCCGGGTTCTGCATAGCTCTATGAGCTAGGGGTTGGAGAAGGATCGGTTAGTCACTTGTAGGTCTAGAACATCTCCGCCATCGACATTCTCACGAACTCACCTCCGACGAAAGTCAACTGGACACCCCGTAAAACGGCGTTGAGGTCGAAATGCGAGATATCAAAGGCCTTCTTCAGTTCCTCCTTGACAAGTTTCTCCTCGAGCTTGTCGAGCTTTCGTATTTTCGATTCGGCCATCCCTGCCTCCCTAGACATAGAATACACAATGTGACGTCCTTAATACTGGTGATATATAATAACCAGTACCTCAAGGCCTTGCGCTTGGCTTGCACATAGCTTTCGTTCTGCTGAGACCTACGGAGAACTGTGTTGAAGCCGGGAAGTGTTTGGCAGCCTTGGGTTTACACACAATAAGGTTAAACCTGATGACGTTACATATGTACTTAAGTACCTACGTAGCTTACCTAACCCAGCAGCCCCAACCCAGCTGGCTGCCAAGCGACAAAGTACTTAGAGCTAAGTTAAGCACTTACCGTGTGACATCGCGTAATGCGCTATGGTCAATGCCGTATCTAGATCCCTAGCATATGTGCAAGTGCTCCTCATGTTTCCTGCAGGTTTAACGATTAATAAATGCGAATACAATTTATGATATTTTACTTGTACTAGGTTGGAATACAAGCGAGTGAATATGAACATCGCCAGGCTATAAAGTTATCTTTGGGTCTCAATTGTCTATCTGATAAGATATTACCATAGCCACTTCTTTTAAGTTAACACTCCAGGGCCGCAGCTATTAGACAGCTCTACTCGGTACAGCAAAGAGCCGGATTGATATGATCCTTTACTGTATATCTTGTTATATTACAGCTAAGGGCGGCATGAGGTGCATATACACGAACTCTCACGGTTAGGTAGTGCACGTATTTGTCCCCACCGCATAAAGGCTATATCCCACCACCTATCTTATCACTGGAGATGCAAAAGCCTGCAACATTTACATCGGAAGACTATCTAGATAGGGGCCAAGCGTGGGTATATTTGGAATTGCTGTTACTCGACCAGCGAGGGAGCTGGCCTAGCAATAAGCAAGCCATGTATCTACCTACCTTGGAGCATCCTATCAGGTTCACTCACAACCGAGGCAAGTGAGTTAACAGCCCCAAGCTCATCTCCATCTCCATGTATGAGACCCAGATAAGAGCCGGCCGACCGGACATATCCTGGCCTGATATGATTGGTATCATACGGCCGTCCTATAACCTACGTCCAATACTGCGGGCCAACTCCCGATACTGCGGGGTAGCTCGGGGCTTCGTGTATATATAGGTGCATGATGCCGCTTCACTGTCTGTCATCTTGAAGCTGTGACGAATGCCGCGTGGAATATAGAGGTGTAGAAACATACGCGATATTGAACCCACCGGCTTACGAACCCACCAGAACAAAAAGAGAAGGAACCATGGCCAAGACTGAGATCCGCACCGTGGGCAAAGTAAGCCTCGATGTACCTGCATCCGAGCAGGACGTTCTCCATGTAAGCGTCGATCACTGTGTCACTGATGGACTATATGTAACTGACATTGCGACTAGAATCGATGGCATCCTGACAGTCTGTCATCTCGGTCTTGCTTGTCTCCATTTGATAGTGAACTCACAAAAGTTGTAGTCCCCTTCGCAGGTGAAATAAAAGATGGCGAAACAGTGAAGATAGAATGCCTGGATTGGACTGGTGGTCAAATAGGCAATAATGATAGCGCGGACGACATACGTAACGTCGACTTAACCAAGGTTCATTACCTGACGGGCCCGTTTGAGATCGAGGGCTCCCAGCCTGGTGATATCCTGCTCGTCGAGATCATGGACGTGCAGCCATTCCAGGACCGGCCTTGGGGCTTCACTGGTATTTTCGACCGGGACAACGGTGGAGGCTTCCTGGACGAGATCTATCCATCTGCGTCAGTCAGCCCCCCGGCTCGAAGGAGAGGAAGGAAGCTTCCAGTTCCGACCTCCCGTCCGGTGTTAGCTAACTCCTGCGTAGCGCGAAAGCGATCTGGGATTTTGAGGGCATCTTTTGTACTTCAAGGCATATCCCCCATGTCAAGTTCGCGGGGCTCATCCACCCCGGAATCCTTGGCTGCGCCCCGTCAGCTGAAATTCTCGACGCCTGGAATAAACGTGAGGCAGAACTAATTGCAGCTAATAAGCTCGAGCGAAAGGTTGCACTACCCCCTGAGCCGCTGAGTGTTCGTAAGTAGCCCCAGGCCCCTGTATCATTCCTTGGCAATCAATGTGTTCGCTCCACTTGCGTGTCCTTCAACCGCTAGGAATGATAAGTATCGCTCCAAGGCCATCTTATACAGCGGATGCTAACCTGGCGTTGCAGATGCCGGTTCTGCGGTCGGTACTCTCAGGGATATAATCGGTAGAGAAGGCGCTCGCACTATCCCTGGCAGGCCAGAACACGGCGGTAACTGCGAGTGAGTAGCCTCAACGCTGAAGCTCGGCCATAAAGTATCAAGATGACTGACATCGTATGTAGTATTAAGAATTTGAGCCGTGGCAGTAAAGTCTACCTGCCTGTCCATGTCGCAGGCGCTAAGTTTTCCGTCGGTGACCTTCACTTCTCCCAGGGGGATGGAGAGATCAGCTTCTGTGGCGCCATTGAGATGGCTGGTGTGATCACCATGAACTTCAAGGTGATAAAGAACGGGGTTGCGGATCTGGGCCTCAAGTCCCCGATTTACATCCCTGGCCCGGTGGAACCCCAGTTCGGTCCCGGGCGTTACATATATTTTGAGGGCTTCTCCGTTGACGAGCACGGCAAGCAGCATTATTTGGACATGACAGTAGCTTATCGACAAACCAGTCTACGTGAGTACCCCGACACCTTCCTAGCCATAAGACGACGTTGTTTCAATCACTAAAAGGAGCACAGGATGTATTGAATATCTCAGGCGCTTCGGGTACTCGGACTACCAGATCTACTTACTTCTTTCATGCGCCCCTATCCAGGGCCACGTGGCAGGCATAGTCGATATCCCCAATGCATGCGCTACCATGGGACTGCCCATGGATATATTCGACTTCGACATCTCGCCAAGCTCACCCGCTAAGGTTATGGACATGGGCACCTGCGCTTTCGAGACTGGCGTTAAGGAGGGGAGAGTTATGGCCGGTGGAAAGAATAGCGAGTATAGTTTTGGCGGCGGTTTAACCTACAAATCCACCTAATTAAGGCCCAGGTAACGCAACGAAGAAGTCAAGGGAGATGGTCTGTTGGCGCCCTTTCGTTGTCAACTCAGCCCTAGTGACGTTAAGTAACAAACATAGGTTCTCGAAGACTGTGCCAACAGCCAGTTCGAATAACATGACCAATGGTCTCTGCATGAAAAGGTCGAGCCTAAACTTGCATCGATGTAACAGTGGATATGGCGGCGGATGGGTCATGAGTCGAATACAATACGATGGGCAGCAACGCAATATCGTACCACTTGCTCCCTATGACTTCATTGACCACTTCCCAGATATGCTTAGTGAAGTAAGTCACCATGACTCTCCCCTTAGATGGTAATCGGAACGGCAACAAAGTTTTGACGGATGTAGACTACAACTCCCATACAAGTGGTATGTACGATTTACGGCCGAAGCACAGGTGTTGGGTTATACGACCTTATGACCCTCGTATAGACCTTAACAGCGACCCCCCAGCAGGAAAGAACAAGCTTCTATCGGGGGACAAAGAGACAGGACGGAGGAGACAAAGGTTGTGCGCACTTAGGCTGGTAGGTTAATGTATTTGCATAACGCATATCAACACCAGCCCATGCTGCATGACAGCTCAATATGCAGGGCATCTATTTGGTCGCCTTCAAGACAGATTCCGCAAGGAATTGCAGGCAATTGCTGCAGGACGTAGCTGAAAACTCTGCAATCAGGGTTACTAGGCGACTGACATATATCAGGAAGTCATATCCAGTATCCGGCTAATTCATTGGGTGTCCTGGATCTCTGTGATGTTCGTGTGTAAGGTCTTCAAAGAATGCTCAGCGAGGGCCTTCTGGCCTTGGCCGATCCACCCACAGTCGTTGCACATGACCACGAATCCTGATGTGTCGGTATAATAGTGGTGTTCTTCCTTCAGCTTCCTGCACATCTCCTTCGTATGCTGAAGAACATGATCGCTACCGTCGACGGCCCATCGAGTAACGTCGAAATCCATCTCTTCCTGAGCCTCGACGAAAACCTCGGCGACACGGTCATAGTGGATGTCCGAGTACACCAGGACACAGCGCACCTCGTGTTGGCCTTCACCGAACTTGAACACATTGCTGGTCCTCACGTCAACGCTACAGATTTCCAAGCCGAAAGTCTCCGAGATTATACCCAGCTCGATGGCCCCGCCCCATGTATCGGGCCGCAGCATCCGAGCGCAGTATGCGTCTGGACTTGAACCGAGAATCGCCTCACTGTACTTCTCAGGATTGTCCTTTATGTGGTCCACGATAATACGCCGCAGCCTCTCCGGGGTGTATCCTTCAGGGGAAGGCGGTAAACCGCGGAGCGCACCACCAACGGCCGTAAAGAGGCAGCTGTTGTCATCAGGCATCACCCGAAGGACTAGGAGAAATGATTGTCAGATTTCGGGTCTGGGAACCTGGGGGCCACTCGTATGATACCTAATGTCGAACCAGTTTCAGGCATTGGGACGCTGATGTTCTGGTCTTTGATGCTCTTTGGGGGCTCCGAACCGGGGAATACACTGGCCGGTGCGGGAGCGGCGGGGACAGCTGCAGAGGCGTAGGCGGCGGCGGTTGACGAGACATTCTCGGCAGGGACCACAGTGAAGCTTTCCCGCTGGAGACCAAGAGTCTGCAGGGTAATATCGGCTTGCTCCACGTTCAGCGGTCGAGGGGGCCAGCCATATTTGACTGTTGCCTCAGACAAGCCCGTGGCCTGCTTGATCGATTCAAGGAGCTGCCCAACTGTAGCAGAATTATCTAGCTCAAGAGTCCCTCCGCCAGAAGGAGCTCTGTAGCGAAGCTTCATTGCCAACAGATAGGGGATACGTGAGAAAGGCTCTACACAGAGATGCTTAGGTAAATAGCAAGAACGAGTCGACGGCCTACCTACTACTTACCTAGAAATTAGACTGGGAAGAGCAAAGAGATAAGCGAGTTTGGAGGCCGGCAATATGTGTGATATGCACACGCCCGGAAGCTATCAGCACTGGCTCAATTCATTTGCTCACAATGTAGTCGCCACGAGTATGTACCTTAAGTGGACAGATACGATTTGAATGCGAACGAGAGGAGTTGCCAAGATTCACAGGCACACAGTAGCTCTTTGTTTACTGAGGGCTGGGAGCAAGTTTGCCCCCTTTCATGTGAGAAGACTCGGTGTCCCTTCTCGAGGCAGCGTTGGGTTAGGAGGGGCAGGAATCCCAAGAGGATAATAACCTCGCAAGGGCAATGCCGAAGTGCGTGGAAGCAAACTTAGGTGCATATGCAGATAGGAGGGAAGCGGGATATGGATATATGATAAATTTAATTAAGGGAGCCCCCGTTACATAAGTACTTGCACCAGGTGGTTTGCGCTAAGGCTTTACGTACCTCAGCGCGCTAATAAGACAAATACGATGTACCTAGGTAGGTACTTACGGCAGATAGGTGGGTTGTCGCTCCTACACGTGTGGGGGCTTTAGTTCAATCAGGTGGGCCAGGTTGATGCAGCAGGAACCAACATTTTCCAATGTTATTATTACACAGCTTCAAGCTTCAACCTGCCTGCGGAAAGTCCATCGCGTTCCTGTCTCTCGTTAAAGCGACAACCCTTCGGAGCGCGCAACCCGGAGCATACGTCAGTTCTCGTGCTTTAGTCTTTCTTCTTCTTCTTTTCGAATTATCACCTGGAAGTATCGTACTTGTGAGGAAATCTGGGGGAAACTACCTATCACCTTCCCCCTTTCCCTCTTGCGCATCCTCTCCTACTCCTCGCGTAGCATCGCACAATGGCCGACCAAGACGCGAGGGAGCCCGTTGACAATCTGGCGGCGGCCCGCGAGTCCATCGAAGCGAGGGCAACTTCTGAGGGACCCGTCGAACCTGCCAAGGAAGAACCACAACAATCATCAGCCTCCCAAGACCAGCCCAACAGTGCTGGGACGAAAGGCGACCGACACGTAGACGAGGATGGGGATATAGATATGGAGGAAGGGACAAAGTCAGGATCAGACGGCGCCAATGTCGACGTACACACAGACTCAAAGCCCAGCCCAGACGCGAGTGCGGGTGCGAATGCGAATGGGACCGCAGATGCACAAGGGAAACCAGGAGGACGAGACACTTCCGAGGCCGATGCTGAAGCTGATGCGGCCGGGGAGCCGGAGGAAGGCCAAGCCCTGAATCGCCTCGACAATGATATGCTTACCGTTATTGAGAATACTGCCAACTACCTCTCTACCTACAAAGAGTCCGAGTGAGTGAACCCACCCAATGCCAAGAATATGTGGCTGCTGCTGCTGCTATCATTGCTCTCCAAATCACCCGCTGACAAGAAACATCACCGACAGTGGCTACCACGTCGCAGCTGGTTTCCAACGCATCCCTAATAGGCGATTGATACCGGACTATCACGAAGTCATCAAGGAGCCCATTGCCTTCAGTACGATCCGGGTGCGTATACACCCTAGAAGGCCTGTCATGCTTTCCCTTGCTGACCGGTGCGACAGACTAAGAAGCTCAAGAAACAATACGCCGCCTTCTCCGAATTCGTCAGAGACGTCGCGCTCATTGCCCACAATGCCCAGGTGTACAACCGACCCTCGTCCGAGTATTTTCGAAACGCTGCCCGCTTACGTGAGATCTTCAAAGAGGAATTGCAGAAGCTTGTTGACGAAGGAACCATTACGCAGGAAGACGCTATCTTACCCGATCTCGGAGAGATTCCGGAGGCGGAAGATTCACCACCTCCTGATGAAGAGGATGAGGATGCGGATGAGGATGACGAAGACGATGAGGATGATGACGACGACGATGATTCGGATGATGAAGGCGGTCGCCGTCGCGGAAGACGCGGTGGACGCTATTCTACGTCAGGCCGGAGATCTGACGCAAAAGACGATGATGCGCATAAGAAGCGTGGTCGCCCCCCAAAGGTCTTCACCCCCTTAGAGGCTAGGATTCATGCGCTGCTTAAGGGACTCCGGAGGTTCAGGCACCCTAGCGGCGAGCTGCTGGTCGCGCCATTTGAGAAACTGCCGGATAAGCAGACCACGCCCGACTACTACGCCACGATCAAGAACCCCATAGCTTTGGATGTAATCAAGCGGAAAGCCAAGAGGAAAAAGTACCAAGATGTAGATCAAGCCCTGAGGGATCTCGACTTGATGTTTGACAACGCGAAACTATATAACGAGGAAACGAGCCAGCTGTACAAAGACGCCGTTGAGCTACAGCGCCAGGCACACCTGCTCGCCGATCAGGAAAAGGCGAGACCGGACAACGAGTTCGAGGACGAAGACGGCAGGCGCCCTGTCCCCGAAATCCACCACAGAGGAGAGGTTTGGAGGGTCGGTAAGTCGACGAGAGCACAAGTCCCCGATAGCACAAGAGCTAATTTTGGCCGCCTTTCCCACCTAGGCGACTGGGTTCACATCACTAACCCAAACGACCTGACCAAGCCGATTGTGGCCCAGATATATCGTACTTGGGAGGACCGCTCCGGCCAGAAGTGGGTGAACGCCTGCTGGTACTATCGGCCTGAGCAGACGGTCCACCGATTCGAAAAGCACTTCCTTGAAAACGAAGTTGTCAAGACGGGCCAGTATCGCGACCATCGCATCGATGAGGTTGTAGATCGTTGCTTTGTCATGTTCGTAACTCGGTATAACAAGGGGAGGCCGCGCGGGTTTCCTAGCGATAAGGAGGTCTACGTCTGCGAAGCGCGGTACAATGAGGAGAAGCACAAGCTTAACAAGATCAAGACGTGGGCAAGCTGCTTGCCTGATGAGGTTCGCGAGAAGGATTACGAGATGGATTTATTCGACGTTCCTCGGCGGCTGAAGAAGGTCCCAAGTCCGATCAAGCATCTTTTAAGGGACGATGCTAAGCCTACCGACCCCCTTCCGAGGCCAACCTGGGGAGCTCCAAACGCACCCCCCCTCATTGGTGCGGTTCACTGCCGCGAAAGAGAAGCAAATGTATGTGGCTATGTTCTTCCCTGGTTGTCCTTGCTGTCTCCCACGTTCCAGTTTCATTTCCCAGTACATGGCAGTATTTGCGGCTTCATCCGTGTTCTCCTTCCTCTCCAACCGGCTGTAGTCTATGGCCCTTTCAAGTCAGCATTCTGTCCGCCGTACTTTCACCTCTGACCTACTTACCTGTACCTGCCTATCTAACACCTTTCTTATCGATTACATCCATCCAAACCAGTCGCCTCTCCATCCTTCTCCCTTGCTTACTTGACCTTGCCTTTGTGCATTCTTCCATCCCATCCACCATCTTTATGCATACCCAATCTGATTTTCCAGACTTTCACCGCCCTTCCATTACTGTTAATATTAACTGTCTTCTGCCAAAACCAGGAATCGCCGCCACCGGAACCTACGGCTTCTCCTCCACCTACGGTGGCTATTGAACCAACCCGTCGTGCATCTACTATGATGCAGACAGCGCGTCCCCTCGATAGCCAAGGCGACATCGCAATGGGAAATACTTCCCATTTTTCAGCGGTGCCGCCTCCCCCGACGCCGACTCCTGGTCATGCCGCTGCCACACCATACGCGCCTCATTTTGCGCCGCGTCCTAGTCCCACTCCGGTTCCTGTACCTCAATACGGACAGCACACTAACGCCCACGCCGGGCTTCACCATGGTTCGCATGCCACGCCACCGATGCCACAGACTCCACATTATCAGCCGCACCAACCGCACCAACCTCCGCCGTACAATGGCTATCCAGCGCAGTACAGCACCACCCCTGTACCCGTTCCCCACCACCCACAGCATCACGTTCCCCCACCGCATCAAATGAGCAATCCCATGGTACCTTACGACACCACCCAGCGACTAGCTCCCTCTCCAGCCCGCAATCACATTGCTCCCGTGCCCAGCCCAGGTCTCCACGCGCAGCCAAACGCATACAACCCGCCACGGCCCATCGAAGTCTATCAGCTAGATGAAGCACTAAATGCCCGAATCCCACAAGATATTCGCGAGCAGTTCCAATGCGACAGTGCCGGCCACGTACTCTTCTTTACACAACCGCCCCTGGACCGGGCGCATCGTGGCATGTCCAATGAAAGCGCCGGCCTCGGCCATAGCGTCCGCTACCTCGCCGATCGTGCCCGTGAGGTCGAGGATCGTCGCGCCAAGCGCAAGGCTAGGGATGAGCTGCGGAGAGAAGAGCAGATGAAGCGCAAAGCTGCCGAATTGGAGGTTGCCGAGAGAGATAAGAGGGAGCTCATGGAACTCGCGGGCGACATGTTTGCAGGCTGGATCAAGACAATGGACAGGGAGAATGAGGTGCTGAAGGTCGCTTATGAAGGATGGAGCGTCAGGGACGACGACATCGATGCTGCCAAGTGCTGAGTGGCACCGCATATGCGCTTCTGTGTGTTATGTATCAGGGAGCTTGGTGCTAACTGCACGCGCATCCAAGGGTTAGGTGCATAGGACAGCGACAAATGGTCTCGGGAGTTCAAGGTACCACGATTGCGATACGAATTAGTTCTTTTGGACGCCCGCCCTGACTGAGCAGTCGCTGATGTTGTTCCGATATATCATGCGTGCCCAGACGACTGCTACACTCAATAAGCGGTGTGGAAACGGATGTTGGTAGTCAGAGTTGCTACTACCAGTCAAGAGTTGTCACAGTAGACCTAGTCCCTAAAGTACCAGCATGCTGCCTAATATATAAATTATTGGGGAACGGGGACAATCCCAGCATGTAGAGAATTAAACATGTCAAGCCGAAAGGGGCGCGGTGCTAGGATGGGCTACCCCTTACTCGAGCATACTGGTTCAATAAGGATTTGGAACGTCTTCCTGCTTAAACATCAGTAAGTTTATACGCATTCACCATACAGCAAAACCTACCTAAATGGTAACTTTCCAGGCCTGTCTTATTTGCTTACTGCTTTTAAGCAGCATCGGACCAGAAACACGGTATTTTTATGGGTTCAGGAACTAGGTACAACGAAAAACCATCTCGCCGCCGAGAGGTGGTACATAAAGGCTCTACGTCTCAATACCAACTTCTCCGGATGATGAATATCCACATATAAAACATAAAACTGTGCCTAGGCCTACATAAATCCGAAGTTCCGGCTGGACTCCCGCACTAAATCTATCTGACAATTTATGTTTTTCTTCTTCATGAATTTATTTATTCGCCTAAAGACTCGGACAGACTCGAGCGTGTTCCAGAAACCAATAGCATATTTAGCTTGGCAATTTCTCTGTTCAAGGGACATGTTCTGGGTCTCGGTAGAGACGATGGCTCCCGTTTGACCCCTCCCTGCTTCCGCCGGCTTGGATCGGTCGTGTTACCGACCTGCAGGAATAATCCAGATCCCCGATATGGGGACTCTCACTTCGGCGGGAGCACGTGACGGTGACCGCCTACCCCATATAGTTAAGCGCGGCGTTGTAGTGAGACTGGCAGAATGGAAACTGCCACCTGCACCCAAAAGGATCCACCGGCCCGAGCCCAATCTACTGTACAGTAACTTTGAATGATTCAATGTTAAAGAGTATACCTCGTCTACTATGATAAATGGCTGTGAGTAGGCACCGTCATTGATGGAATCATCCTATGCTATGCAGAATAATTGCACACTCATTATCCTCATTTCTTTATACTACGATCACTTTCACTAAGGTCTAGTCCTTCTGCTAGCTCCTTTTCCTTCCTCGACGACTTTCTACTTTTACGTGAGGGTATCATTTATCTATGTTGCTGTTTCTTGCCTTTCACCATATCCGACACCATCAGTACCAGAGTCCATGAAGATCCCTATTCTTCGATCTCGGTCAGTTGCATGGTAAGACTCTTTACGTCCCCATTTCATCTCCCCTTTCCACTGCCTTTTCAATCTCAAGTTCACCCTATTGGGATCCGGTCTCGAGGCTTGCCAAGCATTTTGCCCGTTGGCAGCGTGTTATGCCTACTTCATCTGCTGTAATCACGTCGCCATCACCCCGTCCACCACTACGTGCCCACATTGCTCAACACCCATCATTTTCTAACTCTCACCCTCTCACCCTTTTCCCCTCCCCCCTGTGACCCCGCAATTCTTTCAACTTGCCCTCTAACGTTGAATACAGAAGTTGTCGGTGTAGCGTATCAAGAATCTTCACCTCTGTAGCTAGCAATCCCAATTGCAAGCTATCTCCTGCAATTTTGAAGCAAAGGTTCACCATATTCCGCCAACTACTTCTCGATCTGTTACTCTGCCACCGACTTCCCGCCGTGTGATTTTCAGTCATAGGGCGTCATTGTTACCGTCATGATCTCTAACCTTTACCCCCTACAGAGTCAGTCGTCTTTAGGACCGTCAGTTGCTCAAGGGGCGTCTTTGGTTTATTCTGCTACAATTGATACTTCCATCCACGCTACCAGCGCAGAGACGATGGATGTATTTGTCCGTACTGACCATCAGAAATCATCGAGAGCTCCCAATATGAAAGGAGTTCCTCAGCGCCCGGGCCCTAACGGTTCCAGGGTTGTCCGGAAGAGACTCTCTACTCCACGCTTGGGAGCTGGACTTAGTGCAATTGCCATGCAGATCGGCAGTTTCTCGAGGTTAGGGGAAACGCCAGTGGCCAATGAGCCTGCCTCGGATGGAATATTACCTAGGAGCGGCTCGGTTGACAGCGAAATCCTCACACCAAAAGTGAGACCAAACGATGCCAAGGCGTTCGATGTGTGGAATGGTGTGAAACCTTTCGTTGCAGAACCAATGGTCAGAACTGGGGATCCGATAACCGACAACGAGACTACGGACGACTCTATCTTATGTGACTCTCCAGTTAGCTCAACCGATGAGTACGGCTTTGATGCATCGTGTAACTCCTTCGACAGAAATCATCTGTCCAGCCCAAACTCAACACCGCCGCCTTCCAATGACGAGGAGCATCGTAAGAATGATCAATATCTAGCCACAACGAAGATGAACGGCCATCCACGTCAACGAATCGCCGACTATCTTTTATCTCGTCAGCCCCTATCCGATCTCACCGACCAGCTTCAGAGTGTGACTCCCTTATGTTCTGAGAATATCAGCAGTAACGGCTGCTCACCCACTGTGCGCTCCCCCGCCGCAGCACCTTACAATGGCGTGATTACTACAAGTGGCACCGGAGGTCCTCCTGTCCTTGGTCCTACGGTTGCCCAGCTCGAGCGCCTCTTTGAGGCTACACAGCGTTTCAGGGATACCAACCGACTGCAGGAGTCTGATCAAAGTCCTGATCGGTTTGGTGTAGCAGGACGACACTCACCTATTGAGCAACCCTTCCAATGCTCCTCTGTGTTTGCTTCAAATCCACGGCCCTGCGACATTATGTCAACTAGCCGTCCACCCGAAGATAACTACGGTTTTTATGTCCCCCCTTGCCCTTATACCCAACTCAATCCGCAGATTGCCCATCCTACTCCTACCAGTCAGCCACCTCAGCCGTTTACGGTTTGGTCAAAGGAGGATAAACGATCCTTGCTCGAGTCCAAACTTACACGTTTCGTTTTGGAGGATTCAGAAAGAGTTTCTACGGGGGTTCATATCTTTGTGGATATGTCAAACATCTGGGTTGGTTTCATAAACACGATTAAAGCAGCTTTGGGTGTGCCGCTTGGTCAGTACTTGAGAACGCCCATGTCGTTCAGGCATCTTGCCCGCATCTTGGAGCGTGGTAGGAATATTCAGAAGCGTGTGCTCGCTGGCTCCTTGGCCTTTCCTGCCTCCCGGCGCGAGAATTGGCCGCCACACCTACGAGAAGCGGAAAGCATGGGCTATGAGATGAATATCTTCGACCGGGTCATGGTGGAGAAGATTTCGCCCAGGTTCAAACGTCAGAATCGCACATCGTCTTGCAGGGCTACAATGTACAATGCCAACGACATGGTCAGCGCCGACGAGTCCACGGAAGATGGAGTCGCGGCTAAGGTCACCAGGAAAAAGGGGGAACAAGGTGTTGGTAAGTCAATGAAACTCTAGCGTGCCCTATAAAGGATTATGAGACAGCCGCTTGTTGAGGTGTCTCTAGTGTTAAGGGAGTTAATGATGCGGTTTTTATCCTGTTTCTCCCCATTTCTGTCTCTATGCACCAAAGTCAATAGCTGACTTCCCGTTCCACAGACGAAAATCTCCACCTCAACATGATGAATTCGATTATAGACAACACAAGCCCCGGAACAATGGTGCTTGCTACTGGCGACGCCGCACAAGCTCAATTCTCGGGTGGGTTCAAATATTACGCGACTCGGGCGCTGGAAAGAGGCTGGATGCTCGAAGTCGTCAGCTGGAACCGAACCATGTCTTCGGCTTGGTATGATCCTGATTTCATCGCAAAGTACCGGGACCGCATTCGAATTATCGAACTTGATGAGTTCATCGTGGAGCTCCATGCAGGCTACCCTGACTAAGCGATGTCGATGTATAGCCTTGTCTAACCAACCCTCCCTTTCCTGTGCCCCATGACCACTTTCGTGGTCTTCGTTCAGTTCATATCGCTACAGAGGACATTTGCCGCGTATTTTCTTCAAATAAGCATCCACCCCAATGGGCTATTTGCATATGCATCATTTTTATTTGGTTTGTTTCTTATATCACCTCATGACTGCATCCCATGGCGTTCTCTTCGTCAAATGCCTCGATTTTCCAGCAGCATTACAGGTCGCATTTGCTATCAACATGTTCAATATGTTCATCGCCGATGGGGGCCAACCAAGGCGGCTTGGAGCTTCATTTTGAATGATGTTATCCACAGCATTTGGCCAGGCACCAGTCCACGCATTCTACGGAAAAACGTTTGGCCTCACAACTATCAGGAGGCCGTCAAACTTGACGACATAATGAATTATCATGCCAGGGGAAGAGAGGTTGGGGCAAGCAATTCGAAGGGGACAGTTGGTACTACGGAACCGCGGGCGTTTTGATTTTGTTCCAGACCTCTCCTTCGTGTTCTGACCTTGGCCTGTTTATGACGTTCTGAACCGGCGTTTTTGACTAGGATACCTGGACGACGAGAACATATGCATTTCACAGGTGCCTAGAGAATCCTCGGCCCATGCGTCAACACCCTAGAGCAACATACACAACAAGACAACCACAGTTTTTCGTTGGGAAATGATCGGATAAGGTTTATAATGTTGCCTTGATATGCGTGAGGAGAGTTGGAATGGAGTGTCGAGGAATGTGACTCCAAAGATACATCTGCCTCTATTGGCTTAAAGGTCCTTGCCTCATACTTGGAAGACACTATAATCTAGCCTTGTTGTCCCCAATACCAACATTCACCCATCAGTGACATCGCTAGATGCCCGGTTGACAACTACCCACATAGGCGGTTAAGTTCAAACGACGTCTCATATAAATCAAAGCCGGCCTTCCCAGCATTAAGCGGGATATCTAATCACCCGGATCTTGATTCGGCATTGAAAGCCCTCGCTGAGCTTTGTGCATAGCACCAGAGAACAAACACCTGGATGCCGACCGTCATATTCACACAGCTGTTCTATATGGGAAGCCAATTGTGGCAGCAGATTCATCTCGCCAACTCCATGATGGCTTATGAGTACTGGGATAGCTCATCCTATACTAATCGACGCCCCGATATCCCTGTGTCAAGTGCGAAGAGACTGATTTAGGAATGAACATAGTCAGACTTCGATTCCGAACTAGCAATACCTCTCTCTATATGGTTCGACCCGGAACTCGTTCCATTGTAAGTTACCACGTTCCCTTCACTGAATGTCATGTGGCTCGCCGGATACCAAGATCAAGGCGGTTCCCTCTCGCACCATTGTGATCCTGCATGATACCCCTAGTGACATCGAATTCACAGGCCCGTGTGTCCCGGGCTATATTCTTCTCGGTGAGAGGATGGGTCTCTATCCAGTCAATGGCCTAGTCATACTGACTCTCCATCTCGGTTCCCATAATCATGTTTCTCAGATTACCCCTAGCCGACCATACTATGTTCTCTGTAGTTCCATGCTCCCGTATTTCGCCGCCAGCGACAGTCTGAATATCGCTGTCGGCATTTACAGGGCCTTTGGCTTTGTGGTGGAAGAATATCGGCGGCGTCACACTGGTGCACTTGGTATCGAGGCCGCGATCGCCTGCCTCGTCAGGATCTAGGGTGCCATAGCTCGACACGACCCGTCTGCAGAGACCGGCCAGCGCGTTGTCAAGAGGGCCTGTCAGGTGGTTCACAGACAGGTCGAAGAGCACCTTGCGGGCTCCCCGGTTGGAGAGCGCATAGGCGAAGGTACAGATCGGAGCGCCCATGATATGAACCCACCGGGTGTGCGGGAGCTCGGTCCTGAAGTCGATGAGGCCAGTCACCTTGTCAAGGTCGGGGACTGTCGGATCGTCAAGAACGGTGAACTTTCTGCTCATATACCGGATCCCATAGTCCTCAGTCGGGTTTCCCTTGTTCTCGTCCAGTAAGTCGGGAAAGACTTCGCCGCAATGGCCCAACCACAGCAGATCCCAGCCCCAACCATAAGGTGATGGTGGCGGGTGCGGCCTGGGAGCTGGAAAAGGCTGTCTCGCTCCCTGGGCTATCATCGGAAGTTGCGACTTGAGGCGAGTGTCCCAGTCCATGTCATCCTCCACCTAGACCAGTCTTAGTCAGAAAAGACCTCAAGAACAAGGGCACGAATGACGGATCCCGAAGACGTTCAAACAACTCCCTAGGGCGCATTGCGCCCGATGACGGTGGGTAAGTTCATGCTTACGATTAGGGCCAATTCAAGGGTTTCATCTAGGATCCTGTAATATGCGGGTTAGTCTCACGTCTTCCGTACCCATCCGGTGAACCTCTCCTCCACCCGTACTCACATGATATCGAAAGTTGGATCTGAGTTGCAATATTCTAGAGGCAGGGCCTGGTCGACTGACTGCTTACCTCCGCACTACCGTCATATGCCCTCTCCACGAACCAACGTTAGTGTTCCATAATTGTTCCCTATCGATGCCGAAAGGGACGGCCTTGTCTGATATCTGCTCCCCATTTACTCCGTCGACCCACTCCACATGAAAGCCCGTCAATGCGCTCGTCAGCGCCATGGCACCGCGTTTGTCGCTGCGCTCAGGGAGGCCGACGACGAAGACCTTGGAAAACCCCAATGTATCGTTTGTGACTCGGTCAATGTCTGTTGGCCCTGGTTGACTCTTGTGCTCTGCGACATCGGAATATGTCGTACCCACGGAAGAAGGGATCTCCTTGCCGACGAGGGGCAGGTCGATTGCTGACGAACTGGGTTGAAAAGAATGAAGGCGGATAGGAGTATCGTGATGGCGCCGCCGATAGCGATGTGCTGAGGAGGTGGGCGGCGGGCGACCCTCGCGGAACCAAGGGAGCGCATGGCTGGCCTGTTGCGAGATGCCCGGGACAACAGGCTAACTACGTAGGTATGGCTGTTGTCCAGGAAACAATGCTAGAATACTGGAATGTTTCACTTGCCCGTACCTAATTGTAATTACAATTCCAGCGGGAAGGGGAGACAGGAAGTAAGGGCGCATTTTCAGGTAAGAGAGCGGGAATGCGTAGTAACACTGGCAACAAGCAAACATAGTTAAGGGGCCAAAGATGGAAAGTGGCCATCCTTGACACATATGGAATCTCTGGTGCTTTTCCTGGTCACAGCTCCCAGACAACAAGTCACCCCGTATCCTGCTGCCTGAGTTTGAAGGGCAGGTCAGACGGGATAAAGGACGAGTGGCTGTCGCCGCATATTACAGTGTGATATTACGGCGACGCTACCTACTTATCCGCAATATAACGTCGAGATGGCCTTCATCCTACGTAGGCAGCTACGTACCCACGCACATACACTGCATGCGATTGTCACCAAGCGTTAAATCACGCCCGAAGCTCAACACTATGGCATTCATCACGGCACAGGGAGAACAATGTAGAGGTATACCTTAGAATGTGTGATGCCACGTTGAATATGACAGCAATACAGATCGATGGAGAAGTGGAATCAACAGCCGCTTGCCTTTACATAAGGCTTGTTTAATGTTTCCATTCATAACGGGACCCTTCCCGTCCCGGCTTGAAGAATATAAGCACTTTGAAAAGGATTTTAGCATCAAGTCGTGCAGTTATGAGTGATCCCCCCGTACCCCCAGTGCCGTGCGGTATTTCCCAATCGGTAAATAAGCTCATGCGCCTGCATGTCAAATCTTCATCTGGAATAGCTCCCGCTGCCAAGAGGTTGTGCTGTACTGTACAATCAGGTACATGTCGCGGTTAGCTACATCCACCGGGGCCACTTTACCACCAAGTAAAATCACATACAGATCTGTAAGGGCTTGGATGTTGCAGATCGTTCTGCCGATACTTACCACTATCGCGGGTTGCCAATTTTCGGAGATTATCGATCTTGGACGAAATTGCAGGTTGAATAGATCCAAGCCTTATTTTCCAGGCTGAGCCAATATACAGAAAATCATTACACGATATATTTTGCACGATAGATATTATGTCCAGTATCTTCGAACACGATAAATGATTAAATGGTTTCCACGGTTAATCTTATTATAATATAACTTTAATCTTAATGTACCATATAAGCAAGATAGCTGCATAAGCAAAATAGCTGGTTTTTAGCACCTTGTAATAGTTAATTCAAATAACTTAACTATAATATATTTAATTAATTTAAATCAATTATATTTCTTTTTATTAACCGTATTTATAATTTATAAATAAATATACATATTATATTAAAGCTTGTTATAAATGTTATACTGTTTAAAAAAATGTAACTTATACGTAATCAATTATTTTTTAACGTATTAAAATTAATATTATCTTTATTTCGAAAATATTAAAGCCGACTAACGAGAAAACGATTACCGACCAAATTATTAACCTATATATGCGAAAGTTTTTTATCTGGTTTTAATACGTAAAAAATATTCGGAAAATACGTCGTATTAAAAGTTTATAAGGCCTTGTTACAAGGCGCGTTATAAGATTATAAGGCGAAACTATAAGGTTTGTTATAAAATAGATTTTAAAATGCGTTATAAAACGTATTACTATATTGTAAAACTTATTAAAGCAATAATTCGATGTTGCATAATTTTAATTTTTTAAAATTAAACGTTTTTAATAAAGAAAATTACTAATTATATAGAATAAAACATTTTTAATAGATAGAAAAAGGCGTAATAAATAATTATTATTAATAATTATTACAAATCATCAATTACGAAATTTTCGAAGAAAGAAACAACATATATCTATAGCAAAACTTAATATAATAAGTATATTTGTTTTAAAGCTGCAAATATAATTAGCAACAAAAAATTTTTTTAATTGAAATAGATTTATTAAGTTATAATTAAGTTATTTGAATTAACTTTCATAAAATGCTAAAAATCAGCTATTTCGCTTATATAGCTATTTCGTTTATATAATACGTTATATTTAGCCGTTATCTATTATTAGAAAAAGAATATATTTTATTAATATCATATTTAAATTCGGACCTTTATTATTATATAAACCTAAACCGAAAATAATAAACAAATTTCGGATAGAATTTATAAAGCATTTTTGAATATTAACTTTAATTTTTAAAATTTAAATAACAGATTTTAATATTGTTTATAAAATTTATATTAATATTATAAAACTTATAAATTAAATATGTTGTTATATTTAATTTCGAAAATAATTTCGTTATATTAGTATTATAATTACTAATATTGTGTTATATTATAAACTATGCGTTTATTATTAAAAAGCGCGGTTTTTATATTTTATATAATTTATTCAAATTGCGCAATTATAATATATTTAAACATATGTAATTTATGTACTTCTTATGTTAATCCTATATATACATATTTATTAAATATATATATTATATTCATATTTATTTTAAACACTTTTTTTTCAATATTATATAACAAGTAATGTATTATATAAGCTCGTTACGTATATAAGCTCGTTGCGCTTTTTTGCTACTTCTTAGCAACAAATTCAAATAAAGCAATTATAACACTATAAATCAATTTTAATTAATCGGATTTTTTAGCTAAACGTATCTACAGCTTTTTTACAAGTATGCGCATTATATCCGGGCTTGCTGCAAACGTTATATTTCTGTTTCTTCGTTTTAATCCTTTTATAACGACTACCTGTAGCCGCTGTTAGTTAGGATTTTTTATTACCTTCTTTTTTGGCCAAAAAAACTTTGTTTTTATAGGCTAACTTTTTTTTAAATCCGTTTAATTTTAATTTTTCGACATTTGCTTAAAAAAATAAATGTTTCGCGTAATTTCGCAGTTTTTAAAAAAAAACATTCGTATAAAAATATCAACATTTTTTTGGTTAAAAAACTAACCAATTTAATTATCTTTGTCGGCGAGCTTCCCTTGTAATTTTTAATCTTTTTCTGCAAATATTGTTTTCGTTTTTTTATTCCTTAAATATTTTGCAAGGTTTCGAAAGTAGGGAAAAAATTGAACCGGCGGAGGTAAGCGGCGAGACAGTCGGCGTAGGTACAGCTAGAGGAATTTCCAAATCGGAAAAACGTTGTTAAAATCGGAAAACCCGTTATTAAAATCGAATAAAATAAGTTTAACTTTAACAAAGCCCGATTTGATATTATCGGACGTTGTAGCGGCTTTAAACGCGTCGTAAAAACCGGCGAGGAAATTTGTTTAAAATATAAATATAATAACATTATATTAAATTCTCGATATAAAGCATATAAGCGTGTTTTAAAACGAAAAAAATATGTTAAAAAATTAAAAGCGATAAAAAATAAGAAGGTATATATAACTTAATAATATTATTATTTGCGTAATATTTTTCGAATTTTATCGAATAATAATTTTCATAGCCGTTAAAAATAAAAGAACGGTTCGTACTTTTCGTACGCGTCCGAATATATTTATCGAAATAGTAAATTTATTTTAAATTTAATTCGTTTGTTATTTAATTATTATAATTAATTACGATTTTTATATCGGCGGGTAATAAACTATCGCAATACCAAAATCTAAAATAGGGTTTTCCTGTTAAAAAAATAACGGTACAACTTAACCTTACGAATTAACAGCTTATATAATTATAATTTATTTTTAATTACCTTATTATAATTCTCTAAATTCTCTACGTTTTTCGGCATTTATAATTACTATGTAGTATATTATTAAAGATTTTATTAAAAAGTCTGTTTTATCGAAGTTGTAAAATTTCTTTTTTTGCAATACCGTATTTTGGAATTATAACCCAAACCAGTTCGAATTATTTGCGAAATACTTCCGGATTTTCGCATAATATCTTTTAATAATCGATTTTTCAATTTAAACGCGTTAATTAAACAGTAAATTCGCTATATTTGTAACGTGTTGAAGCCGGATTGAAAATATTTGCATATTTAAATTAAAAATTTAGTTAACAATAGTTTTTTTTTCGGTCGGCTTTTATTTTTGCAAATAAAAAATAATATCGATTCGAAAATATTTACCGTACATTCGAACTTTTAAAGTAAATTCGAGAAAGTTATATATAATATAAAGCCGTTTATAACTAAATTTCGAATTTTTTTAATTTAAAAAACCAGATATATTCTAGCATTTTTATAAGCCGTTTTATATTATTGATATTAAATAACAAATAATTAGAGTTAAATAATAAATATAGTAAAAAACCGTATAACAAGTTTATATACGTAACAAGCTTATATAATACGTTATACTTAATAGTTATTAATAATATTCTGTTTATTACGCCTTTTTTATCTGTTTGAAAAGCTTGAATATATTTTCTATTATATTTATCTATTATTTTAAATCTCTAATTTAATGTTTTAATCGCGTAAAATCTATTTATTAATAAGAAGATAAGCCTTATAACCCAGTTTTAATATTTTAATCCGTTTTATAATATTTTAATGCGTATTTTAATATGTTCTACGATTTACCGCTTAACGCGTTTTATAATATACTTTTTCGATATAGTTTATAACGTATTATATTATGTTTTAAAATTAACTACGTAATAATTATATATTAATATAAAGATTTTAGTTAAAATAAGTTTCTTTATGAATTAGTTTTAATTTCTACGAAATAAAGATAATATTAGCTTAACTATATTAAAAGTAATCGGCTATAGAAAAATAAAAAATAACCATAACAATATATTATTTGCGATAAAGGTTTATATAATACGTATATTTATTATATAACGTACTATATAAACGAACTGCATATATAAAGGGATTATACAGATTCTGGTATTTCGTAACAACTAATTTAGATAATTTAAATATAACGTTATAAATCTATTCTAAATAACGGTATATTCTATTATTAGCCGTATATACAGCTTTAAAACAAATATCCGTATTATATTCAGGTTTGTTACGGTCGTATATTGCTAAATTCTTTTCCCAGTCTTTTTGCGACCGATTATTTTTAACAATTATTAAAAATATTTATTATTATTACTTTTTCTATTAGTTAAAAACACTTATTTATCCTATATAATAAATGTTATTTTTTATTTAAAACGTTTGTTTTAACAGTTTAAAATATACAAAATCGAATTATTATTTCGATAAGTTTTACAATATTGTGATACGTTTTATAACGCGTTTTAAAACGTGTTTTATAATAAGCCTTATAGTCTTGCCTTATAACCTTATAACGTATCTTGTAACAAAGTTTTATAACCTTTTAATACGACGTATTTTGCAAATATTTTCTACGTATTAAAGCCGGACAAAAAACGTTCGCGTATATAACTTGGAAATTCGGTCGGTAATGGTTTTTTTCGTCGGTCGGCGACAGTACTTTCGAAATAGGGGTAATAATAAGTTAAATACGTTAAAAATAATCGGTTACAAAACGGTTTAAAATTTTAATAATGTATGTTTATAATAAACTTTAATATAATACTTATATTAGTTTTAAAGCTATAAATATGGTTAGCGAATAAAAATGTTATTAATTAAAATAAATTTATTATATTATAATTAAATTATTTAAATTGGTTAGTACAAAATGCTAGACTCCGCGCAGTTTGCTTATATGCGCAGCTCGTTTACATAGTATATTAACTGTAAATATAATTAATTAACGGAAAACCGGTTAATTATATTTATATAAACGGATTATAATTACGTTTTTAAAAGATTTTACGAGATATAAAAAACCGCTCAAATTATTAATAAGCGCGATTTGATAATTTATACGTTGTATAAAATTTATAAAACCTTTTTTTAAAAGCTATAATTTGTAATTTATTTTTTAAACAAAAAGCTTTATTCCGTTTAAAAGTTTTACAAATTGTTATTTAGCAAGACTTAATAACGGATTTATATAACGTTTTGAAATTTCGAAAAACGTATTAAAATTTAAAAACAACTCGAATTAATTATTTCAAAAACCTTTTTTAATTACTCTAATTAACGTTTCAAGTTTTAAATATAATTTAAAAATAACCAATGTTTAACAGCATTTCTTTTTTTAACAGTAGATAATATTATAAACCGTTAATTGAAAATTTTTTTTAAACGCTCGATTTCTAATAATGCTTTTTCGATTTTATATAAGGTCCAAAAACCTATATATTTAACTTTCGCAAGTTTGCAAGTTTACATTTTAAAAAATAAGCGACGGAATATAAAAAGGCTTGATTTTGAAACCGTGAGGGTTTTAGAAAATATATAGTAATGGTGGGATTTCTGATATTTTTGAAGGAATTTTAGCAATGTGGGCGTCCGGAGATTAATTAGAGCCGATTTGTACTTACCACAAGCGAGAATAACAGACTGGGAAATGCCTTGTTGCATGCACGTGCCTCCTAGGTAGCTAGTAAGTAAGCAGCGCGCCTAATACGGGCAGGTACTTCTGAGCTACTACTAGTACACCTTACCTGCTCTATGTAATATTATGCACTTATCGAGCTCCTTATCAATCAAGCACATGCGTATCGTCTTCAGCTTCGTGAAACCCCTCGTCTTTGTCTTCCATCATCGCGCGCCAACCCCCTATCGCTGTTCAACAGCCAAATCATCCATAGCCACGATCGAGCTTCCGACATCGCTTACTACGAAGGCGAAGTCAGGGAAAACCCCAAGAAGGACAATTATCATTCCTCGAGCGTCCGTCCTCGCTTGAAAGCTCGTTGCGACGCTCTCTTTAGCTTACGACCGACTACCCGCAAGGAGGCACCACCAAGATGTCTGAGAGAAAGGTCCTCTGTGAGTAGTTTAAACTGTTGGATATCCATCATACTTTGGCTAACCTGCTCTTAGCCAAGTACTACCCACCCGATTTCGATCCAAGACAACTGCAGCGTGTCCGTGGCCCTAAGCAAGCCGGTCCCAAAGTCCAGACCGTCCGCCTCATGTCCCCCTTCAGTATGAAGTGCACATCGTGCGGGTTAGTGTGGATCTCGCTTCGACGTACCCGGCATCAACTAACACGTGTTTAAGCGAATACATCTACAAGGGACGCAAGTTCAACGCGCGGAAGGAGACTCCTGACGAGAAGTACTTGGGCATACAAATATTCAGGTTTTATGGTACGTACCACGATATATCTTCGGCACTAGAGTCACCCGCCCTCGACATCCCCCATGCTAACCCGTTGCCAGTGCGTCTTGTTCTTTCGAATCCTCGTTATGTCCTCGACACGCTAGGGGGCCTGTCTTAGGCGTCAGTTACCGAGGCTTAGGACGTCCCCCAGCGCCCCGAGACGGACGACAAAGGTCGGCTTCGTGGATGGGAGTTAACGGTAACAGATCAGATGCACTCGCTGCTCGGCGGAGATTACCTTTAAGACCGATCCTAAGGTAAGCATTCGAAGTGTTTCCCTAGTCAGGTGTCGAGAAAATATGTCTCGTCGTCCTACGAAGTTTCCGTATCCGGCAACTACTAACTTGGAGCCATGATAGAACCAGGACTACGTGTGCGAAAAAGGGGCCAAGCGGAATACCGAGCCCTGGCGAGCCGGACCTGAGGAGACAGACGAGGAGCGCTTAGATCGCCTCGAGCGAGAGGAAGAGGAAGAATCGAAAAATGCCATGGCCGAGCTAGAGGCCAAGACCGTCGATGCGAAACGAGAGATGGCCGTCGCCGACGCCCTGGATGAAATCCGGACACGGAATGCCGCACGCGAAGCCGCCGCGACTCAGGACCCATCGAGTGGAGCACTGGCCGACCTTGCAATCAGTACTGCTCAGGAAGAGCAAGATCGGATAGACGCTGAGGAGGCGAGGAAGGCTTTTCAACTAGCACGCGACCGGGCCGAGTTGCTAGAGGAAGAGATAGTGGAAGAAGTAGTAGAAGAACCTAGTGCGCGCCAACCCGAGCCGGCTCGTGTACAACCGGTCAAGGCGAAAAAGACCAACAAGCGAGAGGAGCTCAGGGCTAAACTGGGTATCAAACGAAAAGCATGAGGCCATATGATACCATTAGTTGCAATGGCATTTTAGCATGAGACCTTCAGGATACCCCTATGTACATGGAAGTTTCTCGTACAGGGCGTTTCTAAGGACTGAACCTCGCAACACGCTTCGCCAGGCCGCCGACCTCGACTAGTCCCATCATTATTTCACGTCCTGGCAGACTTGGCCTACTATGTTGATAACCCTCCATTACGGAGGGGGACGATGATTGTCTTCGAGAGTAGTATGGAAAAATCGAAGATGATGAGCATTGCCACTGTCGAAGCACCATCGTGCTTGGGCCATTTGGTTCGAGCCGCCGGAGCTTTAATTATACGTCTATCGTTCGGAGAGGCCCGAGGGAACCGAAGGATCTTACGTAATGTCATGCCCGAAGTCCATTCCAGAAGAGTGCCTATTGGGAAAGTCGGGGAACAGTCGTCGGCTGAACATGGTTCCCTCTGACTGCCTATCTACGCTCCCTGCAGCAGCGCGGCCCCTTATTGCTAGCGGCTTGACCGAGCCGTTCTATCCCACTCTCCTCGGATCCCTAGGCCTCCGAATGCTGCTTGTTCTGTTGGCGAAGTCCACAGGGGGCTATAACGAGGTCCAATGACCGGCTGCGCCCCATCGAATGCTACTGGGGGACGGCTATATGTCTGGAGATATAACATAGTAGACGTAAAATATCTCTAAAGGCAGAAGCACAATTCTGGCTGATTCACGGTTTTATCCACATCCTCATCATCTACGACTCTCTCTCTCAGCACATCAGCACAACTATATATTGTATTCTGTAATTTTGTGTACGGACTGCTCGACGGTCCCCTCACTCTACGACCTTACGGCTCTAACCATGCTGAAAACATGCATTGCCGCCGCCGCTCTCCTCAACGGACCAGCAATAGCATCAGTTGGACCGTCACCGAGTCTCTCGCTTGCGCCCACAGGCTGTAATCATGGACCAAGGGCTACCAGCAGCGGAATTCCGGCTGTAAGTAGAGGAACCCGCAACAGCCACTAGCCGAAAGCGACGGATGATGTCGTTGCTAACCTCCAGCAGTGCGAGGCTTTGAAAGATGCTGGTCTCGGAGACCGACTACTCTTCCCGACGGATCTAGGTTACGAGCCTCAAATCGAGTCTTGGTGGGCAGAAAACGCTCGCTTGAGACCTTACTGTCTTGTTCTGCCGCGCAATAGCGGGGAGGTGTCCACCGCGTTAACAACATTGGTTGATGTCAACGACGGCGCAGGCGATTGGCACATCGCGCTACGCAGTGGGGGTCATAGTTCGACCGGGTCTAGCAACACCGCCCATGGCGTGACCATTGACCTAAGCCTGATGAATTCGACCAGCTATGATCGCGAGTCCAACGTTGCCAAGATCGAACCCGGTGGCCGATGGAAGAACGTCTTCGCGGACCTCGACAAGCATGGAGTGACAGTAGCGGGTGGCCGCGATGGCGGCGTTGGCGTAGGGGGTTTCCTCTTGGGAGGAGGCATCTCCTTCTTTTCGGGGAGGAGAGGCTTTGGATGTGATTCGGTGGTGAATTTTGAGGTGGTTCTGGCCAACGGCACCATTGTGAATGCGAATCGAACGACCAATGCCGATTTGTGGCGGGCCCTCAAAGGAGGTGGCAACAATTTCGGCATTGTAACGCGATTCGACCTGGAGGCTATTCCCGCACGAGACTTGTACTACGACCTGCGCCTCCTGGACTCCGCATACTCTGACTCCGTGGTCGATGCAATCGTTGGGTTTGCCGACCAAGACCAGTCTCTTGCTGATGACGCCCTCGTGACCTTTTACAGTCACGACACTTCAGTCAGTTCCGAGATACACGTGTGTATAATCCACGTCAACACGATGGGCAACAAGAACAGCGCAACGACGCTTCACAAGATAGAAGATCTTCCCGTCGTTGCGAATGTCACGGCCTTCCAAAGTATGGCTGAGGCTGCCGCTGGCTCGCAGATCGCTCCTGGTTCTAGGTTTGTTATTTGGAAGCACCTCAGGGTGGTTGCTTGGTCCGTTAACTAACAGGGCCTAGAAATGCTGGGTCGACCTTGTCCTTCTACAACGACCCGCAGATCGTCCGCCGCTGCATTGAGCTTCATATGCAATTGGTCGAAACGCTCAAAGGTTTCATAAACCCGGATAAGTTCAGAACTCTGTCGTTGTTTCAATCCATACCGTCCTATATGGGGGCAATCGGTCAGCAACGAGGCGGCAACATGCTTGGACTTGACGATATGCAACACAACGCCCTTGTGTGGACTGCTGGGGTTGCGGTTGACTCGGACTTGGACCAAGGAGCGTTTGCGATGGCACACGCGGAAATGAATAAGATGACAGCTCAGGTCAAAGAATTCTCGAGATCAGTGCACGGGGACATGGGCTTCGTCTACCTCAACTACGCGGATGCGAGCCAGAATCCCCTTGGGAGTTATGGTCTCCGCAGTGTCGAACACATGCGAGAAGTGGCTGCTAAGTATGACCCGGCTAGAATATTTCAGGAGCGCGTCCCGGGAGGCTTCAAGATTTCAAATGTTGTATAATTCACACTACATGTTGGTACCGAAACGGCGCCTGGGGTTATTCGGCTCATCCGATGATCCCCTCCCTAATATTTCATACACACTCGGAACACTGGCATGATATTCAGCTGATGTTCAGGTGCGATCCCTGGAGTAAATAGAAATAGAACTTGTGCTTAAATCTAACAATTTGCCAGTACCCTTTGTACTCCTTTTCCCTTGCATCTACATCCCCCTTTACCCTTGCTTCCCACTCCCCGTTTATCACCTTTCATTTTCGCCGACTTTCTTCCTTGCCTTTTTTGTTTCGTGTACATTTATGTCTGTATACGCTTAGTTTATTGCGGCCAATTAATCCTTTCATGCTGTGGAGTTTCATCTTTACCGTACGCTGCTGCTTTCCCTCTTGGGCATTACATTGTATACCCCCCAGACGTCCTGCTTACCTCGCTGTCGTGTCAATCCCTGTACCCGCAGCCCCACTTTAGCAAGGTTACCACCAACCACCGGCGGCCTCGGGACCCGACGGTGCCTTGATACGGGTGAGGGCATCCCCGGAGGCCTCGGGTTCAATACAATTCAACACCCATTCGATACTTGGTCACATAATCAGTCCCTCCTCGGTGGTTCAGTTGCTGGAAATGAGTGAAACAGAATGCAATGCCCCGCCATTGGAGCGAAGGACGGCGGTGAGGACTTCCAACTCAATCCAATGACACCGGTCTCTGTCAACCCCCTAAGATTGGTATACTTATTGACATGAATACGCCTTAGTGTGATAACTGTAAGGCTCGAAAGGTAGGCGAGTTGCGAAGCTCGGTATCTTATCCCAACTAACACCTTAGGCAGACCAAGTGTGACAGGCGCTCGCCATGTGCAAGCTGTGTGACCCTCAACGTTGCTTGCCGAACTACCCGCCGGCCACCGGAGAAGCGGCAACGTGTTCTCTTGTCCTCGAAGTACGAAGAAGCTGTACAGGAGATTGGTCATCACCTAGCCGACGTCAAAGGAATGCTTCATACTCTCATTTCGAGCAAAGATGTGGGATCATGTCCCCCATCTCCGACGGAAAGATGGTCCAAATATGCGCACCGTACACAGAGCCCAATGATCGACGAGCACGTCCCTACCCTGGCTGGTGTCCACGAAGGCTACAATGGCGATCCCTCCTTCCAGTCACACGCTCACCGGGTTGGAAGTGCTCTCGGGGCGACGCTTGCCGCTTCCGAACTTATCGGCCTGGAAGCTCCCATGACACTACCTCCTGACGGGGTCAAAGGGCTGCTTCGCAGTGCAGCCATGACTAATGTCACCACTTCGGATCGTGTTGCCCCCAGGAACATTCTGCCGCCGCATAACTTAGAACTTGGGAACATGCCACTCCCCCCGATAGATGTTGTTCTCAAGCTTCTACGCTTGGCCAAAACCGACAAGCAACGGTTTTTCGTCGATGTTCCACTCTTCCAGGAGGACGAATTTACTGACATGTGCCGGGGTGTTTACTTCGCAACAGAGCCCATATCGATCTGGACATGGGTATGCGTGAACGTTGGTCTCTACTTCCTCTTCCTGGGGCTCAGTGAAGTCAATTGCAGGCGTATAGGCACGACCGTCGAGGCAATTCGCTCGCACAGCAGAGTACTGATGGCGAATGCTGAAACGGCCTTGCAGAGTCTGCGTCTATGCTCGGAGCCGTCGGCAGAATCATGTCGCGCCCTAGCACTTCTCGTGAGTCTGCAAGTCACTAGTGTCAATGACGGCTCTGACTGGCCAGGGGACCTTCTATGTCAAACAGGGACATAGCACAGTCGCATGGCGGCTGGTGAGCGGAGCCGCGAGGGCGTCTCTGGACCTGGGCTTGCATCGCTTGGCCAATCATGTGGATGGCCAGGACATCTTCCAAAAGCGCTCCATCTTCTGGTACATCTATGCATGGGATAAGGGGCTAGCCATGACATGTGGCAGGACGCCTGTTATCCATCACTACGATGTGACGACAAGTTTCCCGCTCAACCCAGAAGATCGAAGCAGCGTCCCCGGCCGGTAAGACGGTCCGGAACCGAACTCCGTGGATTCACTAACGCTGGTAGGCTATATGGCGCCTTCCTCGATTACTCGGTTGTTTCGGGAGAGATCCAACGAAAGCTATTTTCGGCGTCAGCGCAACATGCATCACAGGAGGTCCGCACCCAGCAGGTAAAAGGGTTCGCTGCCCGGCTCAAGGTTATCCATGCGTCCGTTAAATCTGTATGGATCCGGAGTGACCTGCTGCCGGCATGTTGCTGACATCTACTAGGTAGACCGGGAAGATCCGACCTGGGACGAGATGTTTGGCCCCGCCGCTGTACTAATCGATATCATGCTGTATTCCATGCTTACCATTGTGTATCGAACACTGCCGCCCACTTCCGTACAGGCACACCCGCTGCGGTGCTCAGACGAATGCGTGGATGCGGCACGCAATGCATTGTCAACCCTCGTGAAGGTCGGCGAGACGGTGCTACAAAAGGACCATGCTAGCTGGGGCATGTTGCTGAACGTGTAGGTCTGTGAATACACGACACCATTTTACGGCTAACCCTTAACTCAGGGTATTATCCCTGGTACCGTTCGCACCCTTTATTGTACTGGCCGGCAATGCCATCGCTACGTCCGCCAGCGTCGACCTGGCTCTTCTATCGTCAGTGGTGTCAATACTGGCCCCCGTAGCGGCGGATTACCCAACCGTGCGGAAGGTACACGATGCATGCGAAAGATTCGGTCGAATAGCTAGCCTTGTAGTGTCGAGCACGAGCGTGGACTCGCCGAACCGTAAGGAGCACAAGGAACAAGCCTCCAGCAACGACTCCCCTCCAAACAGTTCAGCCGATGGACCCGATACTTTTAATATCGCCCATTTGGACCCCCTAGACTACAGTTTCCCAATGGCACAGCAGGACTGGGATAGCATTATGGTTGGATTCGAGTCGGAGCTGGGGTGGATTACGACCCTAGAGTCCTGACGCACATCATAGAGCCGTATATCGCGAACACGGACTGGTGGTTATCCGATAAGCTGGTGAGCCGGGCCCTATTGCTAGAGATTCGACGAGATGCTACAAATGCGTAGCTCCGGGAGGCCCAGACATCCTGTAGAGTAAAATGTAGCATCCTTTTTGGTGGGCCTGACTAGTGAGATTCTTAAGTGAGCATGTCAGGCTGTATTGTTTTAGATAACACTGGCGACAGGGCGTGCCTTCTGGCAGTCATAGGGGCTGGTGTGGTTCTATACGGCTGCGCATCGTCCATGGGGCCTACTAGGACGTGACACATGCTATAACTAGTAGCTAGCTTCACCCTGAGCTGGTGTCAACGAATATATTACATTCGACACGGCTAAATCATGTCAGCCAGTAACCAGGTTCACCCTCTGCCGCTCCACTATGCCGACACGAAGGTGCCGGATCTAGGTACAAGAGACGAAATACTACATTCCCATGAGGCGTGTTCGTATAAGTATCTTGTTTCAGCCCGGCCGATAACCCGGGCAGGTCCTGGCTATAATGGTTCACCACGTTATCATCACTTAAATATATCCCCGCCGGTGCCATCTTACACAATGCAACCGTGATACCCCCCTAAATGAAATCCGGAGAAAAGATAAGGCTGCGTTAAACTATCTGTCATTAAATGGCTGACTATTGCGCACCTCAGAACATCTATTCGGCATTTGAAATTTAGCTGCTGGTTATAACGGTGGCCCAGCCTATTTTGCTTGGTGCCTGTTCCGTGGTTGAAGAGGAAAGCTAGACATATGGATAGGACGGACTCCTTTCTTTAAGCCACCCTGGAACGGACAATACAGCAGGGAGTTTAGAAACACATACAGGGGGCATAGTGCATGCGTGAAAGGCCATGGAATGTTGTTTCAGGTCCCAGATCCTCATGGTAGCTTTTCACCCAAGGGAATACACTCGTTTACCCTTAGCCACCCCCCCTCCTTACCACACAGAGAATTTCGATGAATGGGCGCTGAAAGTGGTGATCGGGTACGGTGCGATAAGCATGGGCAAAACCCATACGATATGTGTAGGAATAATAACACGGGAGTATTGCATGCGGGTCGTGTCTTTGCGTAGTCCAGGCTATGTTCATAGAGGACTAGAGGAAATAGTCGAGGGCGGGCTTAAGTGATAGCAATTAAAAGGGCATATTATAGTGACACTGGACGCAGACAAAAGCCGCCATATCTTATGTAGAGCACGTGGTATTCCAACGCCTCTCGGCAGCCCATGCACATTTTCTCGGCGCTTCAGGAGGCTCCCCGACGCCGCCCTCCAACATAGCACCCCATGCCTCTCTGCCCTCACCCCATACGCTACTTTCCGCTCGTAGTAGCCCTAGTGACTGTCCTGAGTAACTATGCCTATGACCATAGAATTCGAACCTAACATGAAAGTCCTTAATAAACAGCGCCTGCCAAAGTCTACAGAGAACGGGCCTAAGAGCGCTGGACTTTTCTACCCCAGGTGAGGTTGGCGAGACGCCCGAGCCGGTTATCGGGTGAGGTTGGGATGTTACCACAGCAATATCCTCATGGAGCAATCTGCATGGATGAGTCCCACTCTACTCTCTCACACTCTTTCTTTTTCCCTTGCGTCCCCACCCCCTTTCCTTTCCCCCTTCTCCCTCTTGTTTCTTTTCCTCTCATGCTGTTAGAATATAAGCCCAAATGGTCTATACCCGCCAGAAGATCACCTGCACGATAGATTTATGGCATGGACTGCAACACTGACTATGACGAACTGGGACGGTACGAAACCACACCCTTCATCTTGATTGTTTACTAAACTGACCGGAGTCAACGACATGCGGTAAAACCGATTATATTCGTGACTGTACATCTCTACCACTGGATTACATGATCTAGCCTGGTGGCAGCCTGGTGGCAGCCTGTGGCTTCCATGACCCAACGGCTTTACAGCCGTAAACCAATTGACGAACTCCACAATCTGCAGCTAGGGTTTCGGGTTGAGTAACGAGGGGTATATGACCCGTCTTGAAGTCGACCACACCCAACCTGACCCTTGATCCCTCTAGACATAAATCTGGAGCGACGAGGGAATGCAACAGTCGTCCAGAGTGCGCCCCTACGCCCTCCTCCCATTGGATCGTTTGTCAGCCAGGCCGGTGCCGTAGCCTTGGTCTTAAACCCTGGGAGTGTATGGGATTTATGTACTTGTCCAGCTTTGGAGTGAGTGCCGGGATTGCAGTTGTTGTAGAGGACGTCCATTGCTGGCTCGATGAGAGCGATGCTGGATGGCTAAAATATATTCATCTGTATTTGTTGTAGAAAGCAATGACCAAACCGGACAATAACTCGTCTACATTGACGAATGGGGATAAATCCCACTCCCGCTTCTAGTAGAGGATCTCTATTAGAGATTCGCCCTCCGGCGTGATATTGACGGCTAGGTAGACGAGTCCAACGACGCCCGGGGGTCTGGCCTTGAGCCTCGCGGGTGAGGTGAGAATCCGGCTTGTTTTAGGTAAGGCAAGAATTTTCCGGGGCCGGCCGAAGTGCCATATTTGCCGGGGACGAGCAGAATTACTGAGAGATCTACAGAGAATATGTTGGTAACTTATAAGACTTCTGATAAGATATTATTTCGCTAATGATGCATAAATCAAGCCTGGATAAATTTATGACGTTCTGAGTTCTAGACTAGAGGCTATATATCTGAGTTGGTGGTTTCAGATGGCTTAGGCTGGTCGATTCGAGTTGGGAGTACCTGTATAATAGGTTTAATGTTTAACAAAAGATATATATAAAATGTGGAAAAACTCGGTTTTCTAAAAACCATGGTTATTAAAATTTAAACGTTTAACGAAATAAAGTAATATATTATAAAGGTGCTAAAGTAGCTAATATACATGCTTATAATGTATATATTTATTTTTTTTAAAAATTTTAAAAAAGAAATTTGAAAAGCATATTTTATAAAGTACTTAATAAAATATATAACGACTTATAGAAAATATAACAAAAATAACGCACTAGTTATTAAAAGTTTAATTATAATTACTTAATTGTTTAATTCAAATTAGTATATTATATAAACTTGGTAAAAATTTAAATATATTTAATATTTTTTAATATTTTAATTATTTATTTAATTGCATTTATTTAATTTTAAATATTCTAATTTTATATATGTTGTATTTGTCTATTTCTATAACCACTAAGGGGGTTTTTAATTATTAAACCTTAGACGTATAGTTTATGTTAATAAATAAATCGTAAATATTAAATAATAAAGGTCTAGTTGTTACGTTTAATAATAACAAAGTACGTTTTGCGTAATTAAATATTATTATAAGTTATTGCTTTTAAATTTAGAAAATGGGCAACGATTATAGTTATATATTTAAATTATGCTTTTAATGGTTATGTACCGCTATTTAGCCTTATATTATTTTATTATATATTACGTTGTTTTAATATTTAATGCTGTTCCGAACGTAACGTGGTTTTTTTAGTTGTTTATGTTGTTATTACGACGGTTTTTTAAATTACTAAAACATCCGAATCGTTAAGTTGTAATACGATTTTTTTAATTTTTCGTTTTTGAAAATTATCCATAGTTTTATAATAAATATATTGTTTTCGTAATTGTTTTATTATAGCAAATCGTATAGTTAAATTTCGGAAACGTAATTATAAAACGGAACGTATCGCGTGCGTTTTTAACATTTATTAATTAGGTTTCGAAATTATGCTTTGGTTTTTTTTATTTTCGTAATTATATAATATATGTTATATTTAGAAACTTATTTTATTATAAAAACTATATTTTTTATTAAACCTTTTATAATAGGTCCGGTATATCCGTTTTTTTACGTAATAGTATTTAAAAATCCGAACGTTTAAAACGTAAGGAAATTTTGGTTAAATAATAACCTTTACATTTTTAATAAAATATGAATAAAACTATAAACGGTTTTTAAAGTTTTAAACATTAATAAAAACAATTCCGTATACGAAATATTGAAATAATTTATCGTAGCTTATAGTTGTTTAACGAATTAAAAGAATAGAAAAGGTAAAAGCAAAAACGTGCAGGATTAAGTACGTTTGCACCTGTTCTAATATTAATTTCGGTTTTGGATTAGTTAAGTATCGAAAATACCGATTAACCGTTTGTTAAATAATTTAATTAAGGGTTATTACTTAATATTTCCGGTATTACTGGTAAAAATTCCGTAATAGCTGTTAGACGTTTATAAAATATTTAATAGATTTTTATATATTTTCCGAACCGGGGTAATTTTTTTATTTCAAAAAATATCAGATAAATCCGTTTTTTCTCGTATATCCAGTACTTTTTTTTGCTCTGTAAATTAGTATATTTTCTTAACCCTTTTCGTTAAATCCCGTATTGATTTTGATAATATTTGTTGTTAATTCGAATAAAGAAACATAGAAAATTAAGTAAATTTTTATGTTAAAAGGTAACTTTAATTATTAATTATTATTCAAGATTTTTTGATGATTTTGTATAAATTAAGGTATTTATAATTTACTTTTTCATGTAATTGTTTAATTTAAATGTTTTTTGTAATAAAATAAAATATTTTTCCTTTTTTAAAAGTTGGGTTTTTAAACCAAATATTATTATAATATTTCTATATTTGTTATCGTACGAATTTTAGTTTTGTTTTTATTTCGTTATATAATTATTTAAATGCTTTTATCGTAAAAATGATTTTATGTTAACCGGTTTTTATATGAATCTTTATAAATATTTGGCGTAAATTCGAAATAAACATTTGCTGGAATGGTTTTAATGTTTTTATAGTAATTTGTATTATAATTAAATTATACTGGAGGTAATTTTTAGCTTAACTATGTTGTTCGTAATTAATATAATATTATAGGTAGGTTGTTAGTATTTAATTTGTTTTATTTATTTATTTATTTATTTATTTATTTATTTATTTATTTATTTATTTATTTATTTATTTATTTATTTATTTATTTATTTATTTATTTATTTATTTATTTAT
>QJOB01000037.1:294861-374975 GCA_004155035.1 Monosporascus sp. 5C6A | reverse complement strand
AAAAACCCCCCCCCCCCCCGGGATTCCCACGCTCAACCCTTGCTTTCCCCTCGCGAACTACAGTAAAACCCGCATCCACCCAGCACAACACCGCACCTCCCCAACTCCCCATACCCACACCCTGGAGTCAAAACCCACAACCGCGACCACAATGCCCCGAGCAGAACTCCGCGCGACCTACGCCTCGGCGCACAACGCGCCCCTGAGCCTCGCGACGCCGCTCGACGTGCCCGCCTCCTCCTCCTCCTCCTCTTCTTTGCCGTCCCCCGCGGAGAAGGCGGCCTACCTCCGCGATCTCCGCGCCGCGACGGCCGCGCTGCAGGAGCGCATCAACGGCGAGCTGACGGCGCGGATGGGGGAGGACAAGGCGCGGGAAGCCTCCGCTGGTGGTGGTGGTGGCGGGGTCGCGGCGGAGGCGGGGACCGACAGGGGCAAGGGGGGCAAGGCCGGTAGTGGTGGTGGTGGTGGTGGTGGTGCGAAGAAGGCCGCTAAGGACGTCGATGAGGACGCAGAGGAGGAGAATTACGGGGAGGAGGTCGTGGAGGACGATTGATTGACGGTGTGTCGGGTTTCGGCGGCGACGGCGACGGCAACTCGGGTGGACCATACTGGCAGAGGCGCCAATTGGTCTAGAGGGCCTGGTTTGTTGCCGTTTGTCTGGCTTACGATATACGAAAGGAGGGCATTCTTCGGGCAACCGTAACGGGCGGGGGCGACCGGACGAATGCGAGCCCTTGGCCGTCATGACGATATATGTGGGCCGAGTACCTACTATAATCACCGGGATGATAATGCCGGCCTGACGTCGCTTGGGATCCCTCGAAGCGAAAGCGGCCGAATCAACTCAATGGGTATTTGTCAATTTCGAAAATCCCCCACTCAGTGTCCCCCTGGATGCGATGCTGTGCTATGCTATGCTATGCTATGCTATGCTATAGTATGCGGCACGTATGCGCGCCGGCGAATAGAGTTAACAGACAACCACCCTCGATCTCGTGTCCGTTTGCTGAATAAAAAGGACCCCCATCAAACTCCAGGCACAATGGAGCAGCGGATCAACAACACCCGAAAATGCCCCATTGCGTCGGTAACACCAAAATGGTGCTTAAAACAACTAGACCAGCGACCCCTGCCGACCCCAAGCTCCAGCAATGCTCCCGTGAGTCCCGCTCGTGCTCCTGCCTCGGGCTTGACAGCCGTAATGCACGACGCTATTATCGGGACGGACGGCAATGACGCTATTGCCGAGCCGCTTATGGCACACGCCGCAGACCCTCTCTTCGCTGATGAGGACCCTCCGGTTCCTGCCGCCCTGGCCCCCAGGCACCCCGTCGCCGAGGAGCAGCAGGGCCTGCATGTTGACGAGCTGGGTCCTGCGTAGGCCCTCAACAACGCGCGATTCGGCCACCGCCGAATTAGCGGCGCGGATACGGCCGCGGAAGTACGACGTCAGGTCTGCCACGGGCAGGTCGTCGGGGATCAGGGACAGCGTGGACGCCGCGGGGAGCCGGGAGCCGTGGCGCGAGAGCAAAGAGAGCGCCGGCTCCAGATTCGGCTTGTGCGGCGACGGCGGCGTGAGGTATAGCGAGAGAAGCGTGTGATAGATGGACGGCGTGGCGTCAGGGTCGTCCTGGTCTGTACCGGCGGTTTCCGGAATTTGTGGGAGTGACGGTGCGGGTGAGGTTGTGTCGCCTGATTTGTAGACGCGGTTGCAATAGCTGCGATTATGTCAGTGTGTTGTGAATGACCGACCAGCTCGCAGAGGAAAACCGCGCATGATATAAGGAATGGGAAGGGGGCTGAAGAAGTACAATAGGCAAGAAAAGAAAAGACTCACTCCTCGGCTTTGGCGTAATCTTGAATCTTGAACACGTAAATCTCAAGCGCCTGTTTGTGTTGGCCCATGTTGCTGTACACAACAGCCAACGCCTCGTAGAAAGCCGGATCTAGGTGTCATTTCAGTCAGTTAAGCAACACGGGCCCCTATCCTCGAACAGGACAAGGAAAAGGGGGAAGAAAGGCCAGAAACAGGACAGAACATACCATCACGAGGAATCAACCCGTAAGCCTTTCCAAGACTATACTGCCTACTCTTCCTCAAGAACCTGACCAACTTGTCCATCCTCTCGTTCCAAACGGGGCTGCCCCTGCCCCTCTCTCTCTCCCTCCCGTCTGTCTTCTCGTCGTCCCCGCCGGCGGCGTCCGCGGCCCCCTTCAGCGCGCCAATGAGTAGCTCCGCGAACAGGTTGTGGAAGTCGGGCGTGGCGTCCTCCCACTCGTCGATGACGTGGTCGAGGTAGCGGATCTTGAGGTCGACATCGATCTCGCCCAGGTACTCCAGCACCCTGTCGCGGGGCAGCGTCTCGGCGTTCTCCGTGTCGGCGACGAACACCTGCATCCCCAGGTCCGGGTCACGGCGCAGCACCCAGCGCGCGAATTCGAGCACCAGGTCGATGAGGTCCGGCGGCAGGGACTGGAGGTACGCGACGGTGCGACGGGGCCCGCGGAGCTGATCGGGGATCTTTTTGGGGTCGACTAGGATGTCTTGTGTTCTCTTCGACCTCTCATCTTTCGCCATGTCGGTGGCATCCCCGTCCTTCCCCGTCGGACCCTCGATCTCCTCGCCGTCCCCGCTCTTCTGCCTCTCCGCGGGCTCCACACCATCCGCGTCCGCAGTCTCATCCGTAGCTTCCCCAAACCGCCTCAGCAACTCTAAGGCCTCACGGTGCAACCTCTTTCCGTGGAAAAAGTCGACGAGCTCGTTGTACCTGTTCTTCTCGAGCAGCTTCTCCTTAACGACATCGGGGTCGCAGAAGTTTGCGATGCGTAGTAGCGAGCCTATCAGGCTCGGCTGGCTAAACATGTAACCCCTGAAGAGGGTTGTGTCGACGAGTGTGAAAGTGTCTCTCAGCTGCTTTTCGAGCAGCTCGTCCGACTCGGATTGCGAATTCCCAAGCAGATCGTCTATATGGTGTTGGATGTCGTCCGATGTGGTCGAGGATTGCGTCGCGTCCGAGGTTTGCTGTTTGCGCGGTTTTAGTTTTCCAGTCGAGGGGTCGATTACCCGCTGGAGACGGGCGCGCGTCCCGGCTAGGTAGCTATTGAGTTCCCTGACGGCCTTTACAAGATCCTCGCCCTCTAGCACCCTGTTATCTTTCACTTTTTTCTTGCCTTCAACTTTGGGCTTGACGCTTACTGCGTCGTCGTTGTCTGTGCTTCCCTTTTTGGACGATGCGATAGACGCTGCGTCTGAATCGGTCTTCCTGTGCCCCATCCAATACCTCACAAACCCACCCGCCTTCGCCGGTGACGCAGCCTCAGGGGTAGTAGCCCTAGCGCCCGGGGCCTTTGCCGCCTTATCACCATTCGTACCCGTCTTCGGTTCCTCCTCTTCGAGTTCCTCCTCGCCTTGCAGTGTGTCCTCTCCGACAGGCCCTTCCGACAACTCGCCCGCAATTATCGGCGGGTATAACCTCAGAACCCTCTCAGGCGGAGCGTGAACCTCGTCCTCGTTAAACAGATCCAAGCTCTCGCGGAACTTACGCTGCCTAAAAAGTGTCTCAGCCTTACGCATCTTGACCTCGCGCAGCGTGCCGGTCTTGTCCCTCAGCAGCGCGTCCTCAAGCATTTTCAGCACGCTGATAGCCTCGTCAAACTTGCTCTGGTCTATCAACTCCTGAACTTGCGTGTCGTAGTCGGTGGCGTCCATCTTCCACACGGCGCGCTCGCTGCTGACATGGAAGCCCTTGGCGGCGTGGGCCAGGCTTACGGTGGGTGGAGGGAAGTGCATGTTGGCGGCACCCGGGAGCTCCATAACCTGCAGCAGGCTGAGGGTGTCGGGGTTCCGGACCTCAAGGGATCCCTTGGCCGGGTTCTGCAGCGCGAGGATGTAGGGATAGCTATACCCGATGGTCTCGGGTGCTGCCTGCCACGGAATTTGACGCTTCTCGAGTGGCTTGCCATTGGCGTTAACGTCGATGAACAAAGTATTGATATCGCGTGCCAACAGCATCTGGCCATCCGTGAGGCGGGCGGCGAGCGGCTTAGGCACGTAGCCGCCTAGACCTATGTAACCCATGCTTGCGGCGCCGAACCTGCTTCCTTGGCCCGCCACCGCAGAACTCGTTCCGGTGATCTCGGTAGTCTCTGCGGTCGTGACGTCCACCAACACGTAGCCCGCGTTGAGACCGCACACGAGCTTGGTAGCATTGGCCCAGGTGACGGTGCGGATAGCTTCGGGGAGCAGAATCTCGGTCACATCGTCGTGCAGCTCGCTCTCATGCCAGCTCCATACCAAGAGTCTACGCTTCACAGCAACAGCCAGCCGACTGATGATCTCCGGAATGCCCGTGGCCGCATCCTTCACGATGTTGCTCGTCACCGCAAAACAAGTAGCATTCTTGGTGCGGGCGAGGGTCTCGGTCAACTGGTAGGTCTGAAGATCGTGGAGCGAGACGTGGTTGTTGGACAGGGAGATGAGGGTGTTCGCCTCCTTGATAATGGCAAGCTGCTCGATGGCGCGCGTGGAGAACTTCTCGACTTCGCGCAGAAGGTCAGAGGGCCTAGGCTTGCCTCCGGACTTAGAGTCGACTCTCCTAAACCGGTCGGAGGGGCTCGCCGGTGGGTCTGCACCATTGGCCGGTGATGACGGGGGCTGTGGCTGATTCGAAGGTAGTTCGTTTAGGCGATAGATGCGTAGGGAACCCGAGTTAAGACCGACCAGGACTCGATCGCCTATCATCCAAGAGAGAAAACGGCATGCATTAGCTGGCCGAGCTGGGTCCTTGCCTTACGTGACACGGATAAACAGAAGTATGCATACCATAGGCAAGGATGGTCTCGATCTTGGACTTGTCGCGCTGCTTGAGCTCGATGATGGGCCGAGCAGTGAAGGCGGAGAGCATCGTGTCGGGTGGTGAAGACAAGACAGACGGAGATAGAAAGGTTGGGTGGGCTAGGAAAGTTAGGCGGTGGGCGGTGGGCGTTTGGCAGCTGCTCGGAGCTGCTCCAAATAACTGTCCGTCATTGACCTTGTCGTGTACTATCTGCCTCTATATAGCGAACTGTACGTCCCCGCATTCGTAAAGGTGTTATTGGGCCGATATGGGCACAAAGTCGAAGTACTTAGTATAGGCGCAGGTGTAGTTAGGTATGTAGGTGTGAAGGGTCTGGGAAAAGATGTCATAGGTCCCTGCCATTTCCTAGTGCGCTTGGTGTGGCTTGGCATGCCAGGAAGTTGGGGGGGTTAGCCACGTCGTACCAGCGACCACATCAGCGCCCTCGGCTTCAACCTGGGTTAGACTAGGGTCCGAAAATGTTAATTATAGGGAATATGCATTATACGCATAGCAAGCAGCAATCCGACAAGGCGGACCTTATTTAGCTACGTTAGAGCTCGAAAGGATGAATTATGCTGGTTAGAATGCTGATTAAATAATATATAAGACCGTGAATAGCGTAAAGTGCTCACTATAAGGAGCAGCCCCCGCCCGCTCCCGTACTCCCTAAAGAGACGAAACGAAGGGTCTCATATACGCATTAAAAATCTATAGTCAATGCACACACCGAAACATATCAACGCCTCTATCCAAGTAACAACCAATCCCTCCCTTATCTAGCCACGAGGACTCGTATTCCCTTTCTATTCTCTTGCGATTCGAACTTCTCCCGACTCACATCCCCAGTATCCGCATAGTCCCGTACCCCAACGTGACAACGACGCCCAGCGTGAGCATGCTCGCAGGTACGCCCCTGGAGATGAAATGCTTGACATTCAGATACCTCTGCCCGGTCGCGTCCTCCTTCATGATGGCCGTCATGTTCGGGAACCCGCTGGTCGGCAGGGCCATGGCGGCGCTGCACATGAGCGTGGCCGCCATGACCAGTAGGTTCGGGTGCGGCTCATCCATGGCCTTGCCTATGTCGCTTACAAGCGGGAGGATGATCAGAGCCGCGACCGTGTGGCTGATGAACGTCGCCACGACCAGGGTTAGGGATGAGAAGATAAGCAGAACACCATACAGCTCCACGTCCTGCACTTCGCGCGAGATGCTCTCGGCGACGGTGTGCAGGAGACCGCTCGACTTGACCGCCTTACCCAGCGATAGCCCGCCGGCTGCCAGGATGATAATCGTCCAAGGGAAGTTGTTGAAGTCTTCCTTTGTCAAGATCCCGATCCCGAAGAACACGACAATCGGGATGATGGCGATGACGCCCATGTCGCCGAACGTGCTCTGGAGCTGGTGCGATGCGCACCAGAGCCCGATGGTCGCCAGACAGACCAGCGAGACGAACCACTGTATGGCGGTGAAGCGCTCCCTCACGGGGCGGATGGGGACGATGCTGGTGCCCTTGCCGGGTTGGAACGTCATGAGCAAAAGGACCCAGATCAGCAGGATCGAGACGATACCAACGGGGATTACGACGAAAAACCACTGGCCCCAGGTGGGCGCAGGCTCCATTATGCCAATGGCCACAACATTTTGTGGTGATGCGATGGGCGAGAGCATGCCGCCGATGTTGGAGGCAAGAGCTATGCCCATGATGACCGCCTTAGACATATTCGAGTCCGAAGGGAGATTGCGCAGCATAGGCTATTGCGGGTTAGTAGTGGACGCCTGGGGAGAATGGAAGACAACACGGGATATTTACCTCGATGATGGAGAAGCACAGAACAGGGGCAGCTACGTTGCTGACGAGCATACTGGCAAATGCAGCCACAAACATATTGGCCACCAGCACTGTTCTTGGTCGCGTACCAGCCTTGCTAAGGACGAAGGTTGCGATCCTCTTATCAATTTTGCATTTCGATAGTGCCGCGGCAATTGTAAAGCCACCCAGGAGAAGCATGATGACAGGCGTCCACATCGCTGCAAACACGTAAACAGTAGCCTTCCTCGAGTCTAGCCTCTCATGTGGCGGAGTATCGGACTTCACAATGTTAAGAATAACAGCAAGGAATGGTATCAACAGAGATGTGACGAATAATGGGATGGTCTATCAGGGTCTCGTCAGTGGAGGTGCATAAATACTGCCACACATAATAAACTCACCTCGGTAGCCCACAGCAAGCTAACAAATACCAGCATGGCCAGGCAGGCCTGTTGCTCTGGCTTTTCCATGATGGGGGCCAGGAGGAGGATAAAGAAGATGGCAATGATGGCTAGGAGAGTAAACGTGGTTGAGCTGAAGAGCCAAATCGGGTAGGTGATGTGCCCAATTGGCGTGTCGATCTCCTTGGTCGACACGACTAGGGGTTCGTCGCCTTGTAACCTCACCTTGGCACCGTCGTTGGTGCGCAAGAGTCCTCCGCCGATGCTAGCAGCCTCGGCACGGCGTTCGAGACCTATGAGATCTCTCCAGACGGTATTGCGTTCCCAGACGACATGTTCCCTCAAATGCGACCGGAGGTCCTTCTTGGCGAGGGCCTCGTCGCCCTGGGTGACTATGTCCGTGTAGGCCCTTTCCATCTTCCCGATATACCCCTCGACGTGCTTGATGGTCTCCGGCAGAAAGGGGTAAGAGGTCTCGACTGTTTTCTCCATGTACTTGGGCCGAAGCTCCCTATCGAGAATCTTATCGAATTTCTTGAGGACTTTACTGAACCCCGTCTTGTTTAGCTGCGTGTATGATTTGAGTTCACACAGCTGCACATAGACGGCGATAATGCGCTTCTTCAGCATAATACTAGAAGAGAACAGGTGGGCCGTCTCGGCAAAGTCATCGTAGCCGGTGCTGTTCCTCCGCATCGACCTTGTAAAGTCAGTGGACAACATGGATGTCGTCATATCAATGGAGGCGCGCATGGCTTTCGGAGCTCCACGACGTCTCCCAGTGGTGTTTACGCTTGGCCGTCTCTTCTTATTCAGGGCAGCTGTCTCGTCCTGTTCGTCGTCATCATCATAATCGTCATCGCTGTCTTCGATACCATCTTCGGTGGATCGCGCGCTGCGAGAGCTCCTAGGGCGTGCTGTGTGTCTGGCGGGCTCGGTTTGACTGGGCTCCGAGGTCGGTCGCTGAGGCAGTTGCGGTTCTTCGTCCGAGTCACCGTTCTCGTGGAATAGCCCGATATCGCGAAGCAATTCGTCTGCTTCGTCGAAGACCTCCTTCTCCTTGACTACGTAAAAAGACGATATCTTCTCCAGTTCGACATCCAGCGCGCGACTAAAAACAGTCTCCGGGTCCTCGTTTCGGAGAAGAGGTCTCGTTTCGATATCGGAGGGCCCCGTTTGATGAACAGTCTTCTCGAGCTGATAGATGCTGGGAAGGGGGAAAGCATTAGAGCAGATCCAAGGGAGCAATGACAACCAAGTCTTGAAACAGCAGAGGCATGGCATAAAAGGCAACTAACAGCTTCTTGAGGTTACTGTAGGCGATGTAATGGCTGCTCCAATCGGGGACAGCATTGAACTGGATGCTGTGAGAGAACTTCATCTCGTCTTGCTCGTCGAGCCACCGGCGTTTCTCGTCCCTCTTGGCCTTTCTTCGCGCTTCCCTCGCGATTTGATCTTGTCGAGATGTGATAACTTGGTAGTCGTCGAGTTCGTAAGATTCATGCGCCGTAATATCAGGTACGGCGGCGGCTACGCCAGTGTCGGCACCTACACCCCCACCTATGGCTAAACCTGTAGCGGCCTTCCCCCCTCTGTCCTGCGCTCCCGTTCTACGGAGAGCCGGGGTTGGATCCGGTTGAGAAGCTCTACGGGTGCGAGATGAAGCTTCGTGGATAGAGGAGGGACGGGCCTGAAAGTTTGATGGCGTTATGGTTGCTGATGCTAACGCGTGCCTGCTAACATGAATCCACAGCGCAACTTAAGGGATATGGAGGGAAGAAATGGTTAATGCCAGTAAGAACGGATTCAAGTGGGACAGGGACAGGCGCCATGGGGGGCCGACTTCATTGTGTATCTTCCGTGCCCGTGACAGATCAAGTGGATGGTCGATGCTCCCCTGCCTTACCACTAGTCTACATACTTGTCGCTGTAATAAGTGCCCGTGTGTAGCGCGGTGGGACCTGGTGGGTTTCTGGCCAAGACACTGAAACGGGATAGGCTGCAACCTTACAACCTTACAGCCAATGAGATCCCATTTCATAAGCACGCGGGGTGCAACTAGTCCCAACTTGGATAGCGCATATTAGGCCCGACACAACCCGAGACGAGAGATGTCAGAATTAGTCATTAGCCTCGGGTAGATGCATACTTTCATTTCGTACACTTCGTCCGCTTGTATCCCCAATTGCATATTCGTCAGCTATATCAGACTCTGGATCACGCCAAGCAACGTCTCCCTGGCTTTCCATTATATATATGACACCCATCGGGTCTTCACTCTCTTGGCTATTTGTCATGGCATATTCTCTTTCTGCGAGCCGGAAGGGGATGCGGATATCTATTGTGTAATGCTGTTCCTATGTAATGCTCGGCGTTATGTAAAGGCTGCTTGGCAGTCAGTTAACTTAGTCACATATTAAGAACGAAGACGGTTACGGGTTGAAACCGCTTAGGGTGTTTCCATTCGATCCATCTCAGAATACGGATTCGGGAGCATATAATGGTAGTATACCGGGACGCGAAGATGTCACACGCATCCAACCACCTTTCGAGGATCCCCTCGCTCCTCCGATCCGACTACAAACAAACACTAAAAGAGTTCCCCTATTTTAAAATTCCGTAGACACAATGCGTCCATATCTTGCCATCACAGAGTCCGAGCAATCAGGCCGGAGGATGGAGGCCCGCTGCGCTCTATTTCCTGCCCCGACAGAGGCCGTGGCTGGTCTGGGCAGGCTCGCGTCTCTCCCGAATGAGGTCGTAATGATCGTTCTCCAGCACTGCACAATCCGCACGCTCTTCAAGCTGCAGCGCGTGAACAGGGCCACCGGCATGATGGTGCGTCTCCTGCCAAACTTCAGCCACGTCACGAACACCGCCAAGGACATGCTCGAGCGCGCCCTCGTGAAGAGGCTCATTGCCATCCTTACCTTCAACGGGCTACGCCATCTTCTCACGAGCAACACGTGCGAAAACTGCGGCAAAGGGGGAAGTTCCTTCCAGATCACCAAGGTCAAGGTCCTCTGCTACGAATGCCGAGCGCCACCCCCAACATGGATTAGAGGAGTCAAAGGTAAGCCAAGGGTGCAGTTAAAACTGAATGCCATCAAGCGCTGACTAGATAACCCACATAGACTGTGACGCCTACACAGAGCCCATTCAGAGATTTCAACATAGGGTTCAGGCATGAGGGACGAATAACGAGTGATGAAGATCAAGATTTACCGGCTAGTATGCGTGCAGGAAGGTTCTCTAGTTTGATTATCAACCGTCCGTGGGTTGGCGCATTTGGGCTCTGGGGGCGTTAGTAATAATGCGGCTGGTATCATCAAGTTTCCTGTAATTTGGCGTTTTCAAAAGCTCAGTTGAAAGGGCATACCTATGGCATGCATTTGTCGCAGAATAGGGGTAGCTTGCTTAGTCATCAAGACCCATTGACCCGCACGCACCCCGGAATGACGTTGTGCGGAGCTCCCACACTGTATATAAAGCTTTCTAGCCACCGCTCCCTAGACGCCTAATCAATCATGCATTGATACTTTCCACACTCTATGCAACCTTTTCTCGCTATCAGCCTAACTGTGACACATATGTAGGTGCGCCGTGGTTACACCACTAGATGGATGCTGCCGCGTCAGACACCGTGAGAACTCACCATTTCTGCTATCTATTGACATCCTTGTATGCTTCAAGAGTGCCCCACCATGTCCCGAGGTAAACATATAACAGCATAACAGCAGTACATCAATAGAGCAGTCAAGTAGTGTGCTACGAGCCATTACGACGCCCTTCATCTCAGCTCCCATTAAAAAGGGGGTAGAGGGGGGTTCGGTGAAGAAGGTGAAGAGGGACGGCGTGTAGTAGCTATGATCTACGTAGTGGTGATGGTGGCCCCTTTGTCAAGGTTGAGATCAGCACAGTTAACAGGAAAATCTGCGTAGAAGGGGAGCTTGAGTAGCCCGAATGCGACGGCAAATGGACATGGAAATTATGGGGAGCGCGCATCCCCTGGAGAACGGAGGAGAAAGGACGATCCATAGTAAGGTGATGGATGCTCTGGACAGAAACAACCGGACATAGCGCCATGGAATATTAAAAAGCGCGTGCTATAACGGATGGCGAAGCGAGTGGTCCAGCAGTTCGTTACACCATCTTGTTATCGGTGGAAACTAGAATTAACGGGGTGAAGGACTGTGTTTCCCAGCGAAGAGTGTTGTTACAATCAATACAGGTTTCCATGTAGTTAAATAGAAGCCGAATTAGCTTCTACTCTTTTTGAGATCTTCACCCCTTTACTATCTACTTCTCCCACTTTGCCGCACCATCCGTTTCAGCGACTTACCTCAGCTGGCAACAGGCAGACTCGTGCCTACACAGTTCGACCGCCGAAGTTGATGATCCCCCCTCAGCCACCATATCATGAGGCCTTGACAGATACAGCAAACTTTGTGCCAAAATTGCCAGTTCAGCCATTTCGAATTCAGTGGGCTTATGTCTGGCATCACTCAGGTCTGGTAGCCACCTAAACGTATGACTACAAGAGCGTATCGCACGAATTGTCTAACCGTCATAGCCCGATCTTAAAGCCACCCGGCATCAGGGTCTGAAACACCCTACCAGGGTCGTACTCGCGGGAAACACGCAGCAGCCTCTCCCGGTTCTCCGCGCCGTACCCGGCGAAGACGTCCTGGAACCCGGCCGCGTCGCCCATGTACACGAACGGATCGTAGAGGCCCCTCTCCCGCGCCGCGCCGTCGATGGCGTCCGTCACGTCCCTAATCCATCGCTCGACGGCGTCGTCGTATCGCGCGTCCTCCCACATGACGATGCCGACCCACGCTATGTAGACTTTGTCTTCTTCGCCCCCGACGGGGGACGAAGGACACGAGCCGAGACCCAGCGGGTTGCCGCCCGGGTTCGCACGGCGCGAGGCCTCGAGCCACAGCCCCGGGACGGGCTGCCAGCCGATGCTCACGTAATCGAGCGCCGCGGGCGGCACGGCGGCGTACAGGTCGGGCAGTTTGCCATAGAAGACGTCGTGCGTCAGCTGGATCGCCGCTCGCACGTCGTCGCCGTTCCGGCCGACGACGGTGCCCGAGAACAGCACGTCGTTGATGTCCGGGATCGAGAAGCTGTTCCGCTCGACGACGAACTCGGCCACCGTCTTGAACGCCACGGTGCTGTCCGTGGCGGGGATGGCGAAGAACCGGTCGAGAGATGCTGGGTTCGCCTCGGTCGCGCTGTCGTAGAAGAGCACGAGGCCGATTGTCGGTGTCTGGTTGACGATCTCGACGAGCGGGAGGATGTGCGAGAGCGGATCTGTGTTGTAGGTGGCGTAGTCGGCCGTCGCCTGGAGGAAGTCAGCGTTTTCGTGATACCTACACGTTCTCCAATTCTGAGTAATTGGGCATAATTGTCGGCAGTTGATGTGATTTGTTGGAAGGAGCGGTGAAAGGAACAAACGGGTTTTGATGTGGCCCTAGGATTGCAAGGACAAAGGAGCTGAAGCCTATATGTGGCTGCTCCCCCCCACCCCTAGTTCTAGGACAGAAGAGCAAGCCTACCTCCCCCCAGTCTCCAGAATTGCAACACATTTGCCGACAATAATCAATGAAATCAAATTCACCGTAATCAGAGCCTCCATGTGGCTCCCATCAATGGTATAGATCCCCGCGAGTACCTGCGTGGACGGCACGGTCCGCAGTTTAAAATTCGTCACGATACCGAAGTTCGCCCCGCCGCCCTTCAGAGCCCAGAACAGATCGGCATTGGAGGTCTCGTTGGCGACAACCACTTCGCCGCTCGCGAGGACGACCTCGTACTCGAGCACGTTGTCCGCGGCCCACCCGCGCGCGTTCCCCTGGAACCCGATGCCGCCGCCGAGTGTCAGGCCCGCGACGCCGATGGGGGCGATGCGGCCGCCGACGGCGGTGCGCTCGAAGTCTATCAGGTACGCATACACATCTTCCCACGTGAGCCCCGGGCCGACGTCGACCGACGCCCTGTCCGGCGCGATCGAGATTCGCGTCAGGTTTGACATGACGATCAAGATGCCGTCATCGATGCTGTTGGCCCCAGGCACCGGCATGTGCCCTCCCGCGCGCACGGCGAAGGGGGTCCCGGTCGCCCGGCTCCCGCGGACCACGGCCGAAACGTCTCCGGCGGACGTGGGGCGCACGACGCACGCCGGCCGGCGGATCTGCGTGTTCGACCAGAAGTTGCCGACTTCGTAGTCGTACACGCCGGAGCCGGGGAGAAAGACCCGGGAGGGTAGGGACCTCGCCAGGGCCGAGCAACCTGCCGTGATTACGCTGTCCGGTAGTGGAGTTCTTGTGTCGGCTAACGCCGGGGAGCTTGGGGTTTCCGCTGTCCCTAGGCTGAGGAGCACTGCGAGGGTATACTTAAAAAGAGCCATAACTGCGTTTAATGCTTTCGTGGTCAAAGCAAGGCTGAGCATAGAACATGGAGATTTACAGGCCCTATGTGGTTGGACCCCGCATAGAAATAAGCCTCTAGGTATTTGAAGCTGCCGTGCTTATATCGTCAGCCTGCATTGCTTAGCCAATCACGACCGTCTAGGAACGATGCAGTGCCACCCTACATTAAGTGCGAAAATAAGCGTCTCTGGTCGAAGAGTTTACCAGCTGCGCAAAAATTTAGAATACGATGTTGCGAACCGAGTAAAGTAATATCGATCACGGTGTTATGAGGAAATACTTCCCGTATTAAATGGGACATATGGTGAGGTTCCTATCTTGGCTTGCGTAGGTAGCTGTGGATAGACTATATGGACGGCATCTCTGATCGTAACGGTATTCATTTGTCATTGCACCTTCGCCTCAGCGTAGTTGCTCTTGGTAGCTGCCGAAAAGAATGCAGCCTCCACAGAGCGATACTTTAGATATTTGCGGGGAGCTAGACATCACTTGAATTCATAGACTGACGCCATACGTGAAAGGCGAAATCACACAGCCCGCATCAGAGCAGACAAAGTGCAGTGAAGGACATCCACATAGCGATGGATCCCGCGATATTAATCGAGCTCGGAACTCCATGCTATGCTACCTAGGCAAACAAAGTACCTAAACCACCGCGGGACAAGACAAGACCTGTCTACACATAGGCGGAAAAGACAATACCACAAGGGAAGCAAGCAAGCCATCCATCCTGACTCCCCTGTATGCGATTGTATGATGGTATCTCTGAGCAGCGGAACCGAAAAGCCAAAAGAGTCGAAACATGAATCAATAATGACAAAGCTACCTCCTCTCGATCCAACCTCCATCGTTGTTGTCCCTGATCATATCTCCGGCTGTCAAGGTTAGCAGGTAATGGTATTTTCCCTCCGCATATATGTAGGAACACGCTGTTCCCCTTCGATCCTCTATGACCGATAAGCTCAGGCAACCGTTTGGACTTCGTTCGGCTCTCGCTTTTCCGCATTCGCGTTATCGCTTGCCATCTCAGCAGCAACCCTGTCCTCCGCATCTCCGGTACTGTTCTTCGTAGTGTCCCTCTCGGCGCTCTTCTCCTTAACTTCCTCGCCGGGCCCCACGCCGGCGGTACCATTCGCGTTGACAGCGACGGGGCGATTCTCCTTATCCACCTCAACGATCCTATCACCCGCGCCGGCGCTCGCTTTTTTCGCTAGGAGCTCCTTCTCCCCGACGTTCACGATCTGGCTCCGGAGGACCTCGCTCATGGCCTTGTGGATGCGCTCCCTGCGCGCCCTCCCCCTAAGTCGGCTCTGCGGCGCAGCGCCGTCGACCCAACGGATGCTCCAGATCATGAAGCTGATGCCGTCGTGCTCGGAGCGGTGACCGTTGTAGACGCCGCCCCACTCGCGGCTGGAGATTCCGAACCGCGTCGAGCCCGTGTACTTCTCGAGGCTCGGCAGGATCAGAACAGTCACGTGCAGATCGCGGCCGACAGGGACCTGGACGGGACCCGTGGACGGCGGCCTTGTCAGGACCTCTAGGTGCTTCTCCTCGGTAGAAGCAGGCGGGGCGCGATTCTGGGATTTTGAAGAAGTGGATTTGCGCAGGTCCAGCAGGTCCGGATCTACGTCCTCGCCCCATTCGCCCCGAATCCAGCCTGCATGGATGCAAGCAGCGACCACATCCGAATCGTCCGTATAGACGTCTGTACCCCAAATTGCCCTGCGAGATGTTATCTCCTCCCGTGCAGCGGGGGTCAAGTGAGCACGGGGCACCTTGACGGTAAGTGTAGAGTTCTCATTGTTAATGATCCTGTCTTTGGGTAGAGGGACGGGCGTCGAGGCAAATCCGTGCTTGGAGTGAGGTGCATGGAGTCCGGCCGGTTTTAGTTGCACCCTATATATAACATCGCCCAGGTGCTTTCGCGGTCGATCCGCAACGCTCTCGAGAACCGCTTGCGACGAGACTCGCTTTTTGGGCTTTGGGACGATGGTAGGGGTTATAACTGCCGGTTTGCACGGTTGAGTCGCCGTGGTCCTGGGAGGCTGATGGTGGTGTGAGAGCGCCAGTTCCTTACCAGTAATGCCTGTCGGGGGTGGTACAGGGGTGTTGGTCTTGAGGTTCTTGAGTACGGCATTTCCCGCTTGGAAAGGCGAAGTAGTCCGCTCAGGGGCATGGTGGTGGTGATGGTGATGACTAAGATTCAATTTCACGTTAACATGTCTTTCACTAGAAGCAAGTAGGGGTTTGCACGTACTGATGATGGTGGTGATGGCCGTGGGTTTTGGCACGTTTCGCGCGGCCAGCAGGCGTACTACGCCCTGTGCTATCCTCCTCACCTTTGCCGTCCTCGTCATTCTTGGCTTTCCTGCGTTTGCGCGCAGGCTTCGCAGGCGGCTCTGGGGCGTGTTCATGAGACGCCTCATTGTCGTCACGCCGGGCTAGACTCGCGTTGGTGTGTGCCAGTTGTGCACCGCCGGGCACTGGACTTGGAGCACCGATACCGCGTACGCCGCTTCCTATGCCGGAGAACATGCGGCCGAACTCACTCTTAATCCTAGGCTCGTCGGCGGGTCCTTGCAGCTGTGGCTGGGCACCCTGAACAGCTTGTGGCAACGGAGATACCCGACCTTTCCGATTCATCTCGTGAACGGCAAGCAAGCTTCTTGCTTGAGAATTATGTATCGGTCCATCGTCCGCAGGACGCGGCCGGGCGTCGTGGAATCCCGAGCCGGGGCCCCCGTTGTAGGCGACCGAGGGCGGAGGCGGTCCTTCTTCACCAGGTCTGGCTCGATGTGTGCCTTGTTGTATTTGATGCTGTGCATGCGGAAGACCAAGACGCTGCCTCTCAGGAGAGTCATACGGGTGTGCCGGCGGTGGGCCAGGCTGGCTCGTGGGGATCGCGTGAGCCGGCGGCGGTCCTACGGGCGGGAATCGATCAGGTGGATGTTGCGCATAGGCGGGATGCGTTCCGTACGGGCCCGCGGTTGTAGATGGGCAATCGTTCGGGCGTGGTGGATAAGGATGGTCGTAAGGTCCAGGCGGTCCAGGCGCTCGATCGTATCCCGCTTGGGGCCACGATCCTGGATCTCTGGGGTCCCGAGGGTCACGAGGATCACGAGGATCACGGGGGTCTCGAGGATCCCGGCAATCGCGTGGATCTGGCCTGGCGTACGGCGGAGGCTGGCGTGGTGGTCCCTGTGGCCCGAAGTCTGCCGGGTGTTGGGCCTGGCGGCTCGGATCCGACGTGGTCCTTTCCCTTCTATTTCGCATCCTCATCTCCCTTTCTCGTTCGGCCTCTACCATACGGCTTCTTTCAGCGATGAAGCGTTGTTCCTCCATCTGCACTCTTTCTCTCTCCCGAAATTGGCTCTCCCTATATTCCCTTTCCCGAAATTCGGCTTCTCTTTCCATGTGTTCTTTCACCTCCCTTTCAGACGCGAAGCGGCGGTGTTCCTCGTACGGCATCGTTCGAGGGTGTCCGTCTGGATGGAATTCCATTTGACCAGGCCGTACGTCCTCTCTGCGTCCGTATACAACCTCCGCGGGAGGCGGGCCCCTTCCCAAATCCACAGACCTGGAACCCACGCCCCCCAACGCCCTTGGCTGACTGCTCGGTCTGGGAGGGATGCTCCCGGTCAAAATTCGTCCCGGCGGTTCTCTCCTCTCATCAGCAAGCGGCATTGGTGGTCCGCGTCCCTGATATGCCTGGGGCGTGCCAAATCGTGCTACTTCGGGAGTGCCATACATGGGTTGCTGAGGTGGAGAACCGGCAGCGCTACCCCTATGATCTCTAGCATCAAACGGTCTTCCTTGATCGGGCGTCTGCGGTCGCCTAGAATAGGGGTTGCCGAACTCGGCCGACGCAGTCTGCAGTCGTGGCGAGGCGTGTACAGAACTGGTATAGGCGGGCCCGGACACGGGTGCCGAGGTGGGAGGCGGAGCGAAGGAGGGATGCCCTCCCGGTGTTGGCTCCCTCGGGCTCGAAGCAGCGGCTGCATTACCAAGCATCGCCGAAATCGACATACCCCCACCGGCGCTTCCTGCCCTGCCCGCGTTCAGGGGAGGCAATTCTCGGCCCGAAGTAAAGGCGCTCGGTGGACCAACATTCATGGGCGGACCTCTCGGAGCGGGAGGGGCGCCGAAATGGGCGACCTGGTGAGGGTGAGGATGTTGTTGAGGTGGCGATGGCGGCGGCATAGTGCGGTTCACCATGGGGGTTCCGACCGATGACGAGCTTAGGTGCCTTGAATGGGTCGGGTTAGGATGGGGAGTGGGCTCGGGCGCGTAAGAAGGCGGCGGCCTGGTTTGTTGCGGATGTTGTGGGTAATAAGGCTGGGCTGTGTCGGAGGCCCGTTGCTGGTGGTCGGCATATGCGGCGGTAGGGCTTGTAGACGCGGGAGGATGGTGTGAAGGCGGCGGATAAGAAGCGTTCGGGGCCGGAGGAAAAGGCGATCGTGCGAAAGAGGAGGACGAGGGCGGAGGCGACGTTACATTGTTGGCACGGGTGAAAGGGCGTTGGGCTGGGTGAGGTTGATGATGCTGATGTTGATGTTGATGCTGGTGTTGATGTTGAAGCTGTTGTTGTTGATGCTGATGCTGGGGTTGATGTTGAGGCGGTTGGTGTCTTGGATCCATGGCATCCAAGACCAAACCAGGGGACACTGGCTCACTTTTTTCTGGATCTTGAGGTTCGGCGTCGGCTTTGACGCTTTAGCTCGGAATTACTTGGTCGGGCAAACACGAGAGAAGAAAAAGCTCAATAGCAAACTCCTCTCCTTCCTGCTGGACCGAGTATCATCTGTCACGAGAGAGCTTTTCCCAGTCCCACTCTTTCTTTCATCTACAGCGTCTAGTTCTTTACCGCTCGGTGTGCACTAGTGGTGCCGCTAGCTTCTAGCTCAAAGCCAGCTAACGGTCGTTGGCTATCCGGGGAATATCGTCGTCGCTGTCGGATAGGGAGTTGATACTCGTCGTCGCATAGGGCAGGGCGTACAGAGTAGAGAGGGGAGGAGCATAAACTCGGGTAGAGAGAGTTTACTGAGAAAATCGTTGTCTGGCCGGGCTGGGCTGGGATGGGGTGGTTTGGGTACCGGGGGGTTCAATGCGAATGGATGTTTTGGTTTGAAGGCCGGACGGACTGGGGAATCTGGGCGTAGCATGACATAGATATGGGTAGGTATGGGTGTGGGTCAGTAGGTAAGCATGGGGGCATGAGGCTTGCATGCAGATGGTTAGGCAGCTTAGGTACCCCGAATCAGATCAGGGACCAAACCCAAAAAGGAGCCGAAAACGACTATTTGTTACGTAGCTGTGCTGTGAGTAGAAGGCGTAAGAAGCCAAGACCGGACAGGGTTGGATCCAGGGGGTCCAGGGGTGCGGGCGCGCACTGGCGGGTGAGAAGGGGAGTTGGGTTGCACACGAGGCGGAAAAGAAAAGGCACAAACAAGCAAGCTAGAAAAGCTTCTTAAGCTGTCTTCAGTATCGCTTCCAAGTTGCGAGACCGCAGAGCTGCAGGATCCGCTGAAGCCGATGACTTATACGTAGGTAGGTATGGATTCTCTTCAATCCCAATTTGAAGGTACTTGTACTTTGGTAAAAGGCGGCGAAAAGAAGGGCGGGAAGCTTGCGGATCCACAAGCGTGTGCACTTCTGACGGAAGTATATTTCATACTTACATATACGCATGTCTGTACATATGTGTCCGTATTTTCTGTATCGGCATGTCTCCGGGGCTGTCCTTGGTAATGCATATATATACCGCCAAAATTATAACCGCAAGTCTTGTTTCGTGTTTCTCCGTTGGCGCCGTCCAAAATACGCCATGATGACTCTAAAGGTACGAAGTAGGCGCCTCCATGTCATGTCCGCAGTAACACATTCGCCGCCAACAGGTGTGACAGGGTATATGTAAGTATCTGTGGTACTACGCATGCCGCTGAACTGCTTATAATAGCTCTCTTTACGCAGGAGATTGGGTTTCGGGTCTCGATATGCTTGTTATGAAGGTGCATCTACAATTTGTAAGCCTTATATCTGATGTATTTTTATTAATGCCGTAGTTCATTGAAATTCGTTTCCAGACAGCCGATCCACCCGTTATGACGATGTTGATGATGATGATGTTATTTGACCGCGGGAGAGGCATCGCATCCGATGAGCCCAGCTTTGCAGCACTTAAGAGCGGGTCCCGGTCCCAGGATACTTATCCACTGTAGTTCTAGCATTAGCCTAACCTGATGTGGGCAAGGAATGCGGTGAGTGCAAGGATGTCGATAGTCTCTGAACTTTATCCTCGAATGTGAATAGCTAACTGGCGCCAAAACGTCACGGGGTCGGTGCGCGCATGTGTCGAGGAATGCGTGGCTTGCCGGCTATCTAAAACCATTGAACCCCACGATTACACCGTAACATCTAGGTATAAGGAGCATGCAGAAGCACAACACGGGGATAAGACATGGTTACAGCACAGGTACAAGGGGTGTGTGGAATTAGGACAAGTAGCATTCGGCTAGTTTGTGCGATATCATCTAAGAGCGAGGCGGCCGGATCGCAAACAGGTGTACGATAACCTCATCGGTAAATGAATGGATAGGGGCAATCATAGTCATGGATGATACCGCATACGGATGGCTGCGGTCAGCAGGCGAAGTGATAGATGGGTTGGTGCGCGCCGTCAGCCCAGCTATTGGGTAACGGCGGTAGATGGTATGGGTGTGAGACACAGAGAGAGCGTATGTCTGCGAGTTCAGCGTCTAAACACCAGTATAGGTATATGTGCGTGTCTGCGCCTCTGTGCCTGTGTACGTGCAACGGACGGAGCGTCGGTAGGGCGAGGCAAGAAGGCAAATTATATATGCTGCCAGTCCCACGAATCCTTGTAATGAAGGTGCCCTCATCTCCCCAAGAAACCTTGCATCATGCGTCGATGAGTTGCAACGCTCTCGTCTGCTCCTGTACCCCAGTCGTTCGGGTGTGATGCATAACCGTCGTCGCCATGGACGGGACAGGCCGAGCGAAGCACAGAATGGACGAAAGGTTGTCCATCTTCCGAGCGCTTTCATTCCTCAACCGCCGACGACGATACGGTGTCCGTGTTACTCTAAGTCGCCGACTGCACAGCAGCTTATGTATTATCAGGGAAGCGAAAGGGGTCGCGCGATCCGATCTTACTATTCAGAATCCTCCTCCCTTGGAATCCCGAGAAAAGATTGTTGGATACGTGATGACGGGCGAACCAAGACGAATAGTTTCGTTTGTCCAACGTCACATGCATGTGTAAACCCGAACTTGACAACAGGGGGTGGCTGATGCTGGCTGGCTGGGCTCGGGCTGGGCGCTTCGATGACATGTCTCAGACAACCGGATTGATGTTAAAATGCTTACGTCGTACAAGTACAAGGCATGGTATGTGCAAATGTACTAGGTAGGTATGTACCGGGGTGCGGGTTCACTGATCCAGTCCTGTGCGGCGATGGCAGCAAACAAATACTGAGAATAAAAGCGAAAGAAAGGAGCACACGGTCAGATCTTGGAGATCGCGAAAAATACCTAAACTTTCTTATTAGCCCCCTCTTCACTTGCCAAAAACGGATTCAGCATCAGGAACCACCCCATGTCAAACCACTGCGATACCCAATCACATTTCGCAAATAAGCCGAACATGGATATTAGGTTTTCTATTTTAATTACCAACTATATATATAAAAAATACAAGCCGGCAACTCCCGTCTCAGATGGTGCGTCTCTCGCAAGTATTTACGATGACTTAATTTGCCTGCACCTTTACTCATCGTCGTGATTGCGTCCTACTTAGCAACCCCAAGAATCACGTCCCACGGGATCTACTGGCCCGAACGAGAAGAGAGTATCTTTCGACCCCACAATCGATCACAATCAAGAGAGAAAAAATCACCTCTGCCAGTGACGAAGAAATGAGCAGGGGGCCGCGAGAATGCTTTGCATTAGACCCCTGCCATGTTGACAACGCATCACAACCAGAGCTGACCACCCGAAAGGTACCAGAGCGATCGGTCTGCGACCATTGGTCTGTCCGAATATGTCTCGATGCCCCTCCGTCGGCAAGTCTTGTCCACCAAATGGCAACCCATCATCTATCGACTTAAGTCACTTCATACTTACCTAATAACCTACCTGAAGTGGGTTGCTGTCACTTTGCGCTTTTTCCCCTCCCGATTGTCTTACCGACTTTTTTTTGCGTTCGAGTCGGTTCTCGACGCGCCCACTCTTCTTTAAGTGGTCCCTGCAGCTGTCAGTTTGGGGCATTTGCGGGGTCCCATGCAGAAGTAATGGCAGCTGCATGGCAGGGGGGTTCCTACTCCTATTTGTCTTGTTTGAATCAGTTGCTGCGATGTAGGCGATATGGTAATGCGAATTGTGCATGTTATGCAATCTCCTGTATTGATCTTAGAGAATCCGGATGCATAAGTTGAGCTGATCGCCATTACTTGTGCTCGTAAGGTGGTAGTGAAGAGCCCAACGAGGAGTGTGATAATGCAAACTGTAAGTGGTAGTTGCAAGTTGCTTGTGTATGTTAGAGCTGCTCGCTTTCGCAGGGGGCATTTCCTCATACATGCTCCATATTAATGCCAGTACCGGGCGCCGCGTCTTGCCTTGACCCTATGAAGTTGAAGCTGTCCCCACTGAGACTCGCTATTGGAACCGAATAGTTGCTCTCAGTCTTTAGGTATGAGTTGATTTTGATAGACATGCAATCAAGTTGAATTTCGGGATGAGACGTATTTAAGTCAATATAAATTTCCTAGGATCAGTTTAGTCTCGACAAAAGGTCGATCTAGCATCAAGCAGCCCAATGTAGGTCCTACGTGGGAGAGAGGTGTTTGATCACATGTTATACGCATTCATACCGACTCCTACCTACGCTCTCTTGCCCACCTCAGAATCCCCCACCCTTCAACTTTCGCTGCGTATTATAGTAATGAAGCCTAAGAATCATTGAGATTCAAGAGCTGCCAGACAGGATTTCAACGTGGTACTGGCCATGCCACATTCTATGATTACGATGATGAGAAAAGTCTAGACGGTAATTGAATTTTCAGAAATACCAGTGTCATCGGTAATGTGTCCGATAAACAGGGCAAGCTGGTATCCCAGTGCTGATTAGCCTTGAGACTTGGCGTTAGGTTTTTCGCATGAGGGATATGGTGCCAGCATAGAAGAGCCAGACTAAGTATTCCATAACCCCGGTCCCCATTGTTCTCGGCTAGGTCCGCTCAGTCATACCCCCTACTCCCTTTGACGACGGGTACTGCTTCGTCTATTCAGCATGCCATCTGCAAACGTGAGACTGTGTCTGAGCACGCCTCTTCGTTGACTCTGTCCACTGTCTCCTCCTCTATCTTCCTTCCAACAGGGATGAACTCGGGCTCTTCAGAATACGACTTTCTAGTACGGCAGGGACAGCCGGGGGCTGGGGAGTGCCGAAGCTGTGCTTCTAGTACGGTGACCTCGTGCACCCCTGCTGAAGAAGTCAAAGGACCTCCGCATCATCAACGTCGAGTTTGGGCTCTCTCAAAATTACGAACCGATTAGTCCTTTAAGCCCAATAACTTCCCTGCACCAGAATATCAGGTATCCAAGACGGCAACGAACACCTGCCACTCGGTCAGAGCTTCTCTTTCAGGTACCGGAACCACCCGGGTGACTGTTTGGTCGTATTGTCCCGGTGTTGCCGTGTCTAACGTGTCAGGAGAATAACTCAGAAAGGAGATGATCGAGAAAGGGGCTGAAAGTACCGATATAAGTGCATATGGTATCTTGCACATCTTGGAAGCTAAAAGGCACGCGGAGACTGATGTCTTTATAACCAAGAGAGGAGTAATATATCCTGGGTAGGCAGGGGGTGGGGTGGCTATTTTGTAGACCACAATTTCGAAATAGGATGAAGGAATGAAAATAGACCGGACAACATGCTACAGGCAAGCGTTCTTGGCAATGGATCGATGTTGTATCTTCATCATTGTTCAAGCATTGACTGATCCTGGTAGCTCCTCCATAAACGGAGCGAAGGACCCGATAAAACGGTTATCTTCCAAGTAACTGGACGATAACTAATACAGCAAAAGGCCCAACTTAAGATTTCCAAGCATCTAGTATTCTATCCCGCGGGAACCCAGTGCTGGTCAATTTACCCGCTTTGAAATGACAAACGTGAAGTTGTCTGAAATGTACAGCCGTAACCTGACGCTGTATCCCTCTTTCGACTCAGGGCGTTGAACCGAAAAAAAGTTACATCCTTTAGGGGTAAGGCGAGCAAGCGATCCGGATCCTCCACGGCGCTGTTTACTTCAAAACGGTTCCGGGGTGGAGTCGGAGGCCACTTACCAAGACGGAGTATGGGCGTTTAATACCAGAAGGCAGCCCGAGCTGACAGACCCGGGAAAGTAAGGTGGATCGGAGCAAGGCCGGATCAGTTAGCAGACACCGTCACACCAGGTTGCGGGATATATCTAACTGTTTACCTACAACAAGCTTTACGGTAATTATGGAGCTTGCTTAGGATGTCAGACCGACTACTGATTTCTCAGAGCTGCATCTATAATATCATTCGGACAGTTGTTACTCAGACTCGATCGTATACACAAGTCTAAGGAGAGCAGTTACGTATAACTCCCAGTCTTACCTACGGGCTATGCCAAAGCTTCTTAGAAGCGAATCACATGAGCCGATAGCTAGGCTTCGCTTCTTGCGAGCGCCTGTCCCAACTTCCATTGTTCGTCTAATTCCACGCATACCTGTAACCATATTCAATTGTTGTCATGTGATATTTTCGGTCAACCAAACAAGGACGGACGTGTTTCTCGTCTGGTTGGAAGGTTCGAGTCGCAGCTTGGTAGCCCACAGCTCAGTACAATATGTTATGAACAACAGTAACAACCAAGCTGTCCACGACACTCAAAACAATATATGATACTGTTTCCAGAAGCGAGAAGAAACAAGACAGATTGAGGAAGACAATGGACCTGTCCGCAGTGCTCATCCGCATGATACAGTAGAGAGAGTAGATATCAAAAAGTATATAAATCGGCCATCGCCGGCTCTTCTCGAGAAGGGAAAGCAATTACCATAAGCAACCCACTATGTTACTCCTGAACCTGTTCGTAATCGCAACCCTCTCGCTGCGAGCGTGTTGCATTCGATTCTACTATTTCCACAATGAAACCTACGCCCCTAGCTTCGATGATGATGTAAATAATAGCCTTGAGTGGCCTGCCGATGTCAGCATAGTTCTCGAGGATCCTCGCGGCATCTTCCACGACACTGGTAGCTTGATTGACAACCCAGTCGCGTTGGCCGAAGGATGTGAGTATCCGACCTTCGAGGTTCCATTGCTACCGTTTAATGGGAAAGAATGGCACGATCGGGAGGCCTTCATGTGCATAAGGCTCTGGAATCCGTTCATCATACTGATATTCAGAGACGAGCTCGAATCCACCCACGTCCATACATGGCCCGCCCAGACGGGCTCTCCATATCCGCGAAGGTTCCGGTCGAACCTCCCCTGGCAGGTCAATACGGATATTTGCGCAGATCAGAGCAAGCCGAAGCTGGAAATGCCCGTCCTTCCATATAATGAAGCGTTCGACTGGCAAAGCTACAACATGCTGCACCGAATGCGGAGAAGAAATGTCGGAGGGACGGACCCAGAGCACCCCTCCACCCGTATTGTGGTAGACCAGGGACCCGTCCGCGCCATATACGTTCGTGGAGAGCTCGGGGCGAATTTACTGTGTGATGTCGTGGCTCATCCTTATCCCAGGGGGACAAGCAACAGTCACGCACAATGCATGCTTGTAAATGTTAGGGTACCCATGTAAAGGCTGCTATAAACTCCGGTGAGTCTCTGTCAATGCTCATCGTGCCCTGCGACGATTGAGGTGTAGCTTATCGTCCGTGGGTCAAACTCTGGGACCACCGCCTGACAGGGGGTATGCTGGATTCACCCGATGCTTTTTATCTAGTTGAGTACATAGCATACTAGCAATAACGCTGGCTTACGATGCCTTCTAAACGTTCCCAACCACTTAGTTCCACGTACCATTGTGCATTGAGCGAGATCGTTCCTAAATGTTGGTGAACGTTTCACGTGGAACCTACCGTTGTAGCAAGTCATATATAACAATAATAATTGTCGATTCTCCAGGGGAGTCGAATACGTCGCGACGTCAGCATCTGGAATCGAAGCCACCACAATATTATCAGAGGCCTCTCCAGTATCAAGTCTCAGCATAAGTGTCACGTAGGTTACTAGAATATCTAGACAATTCACGAAAACCCCCCCTTTCTGTCGTCCACTTCCTAGCCGTGGTCTGAGCAGCATCTTGAGCCGTGTAACCATGTCGTGGTAGGCCGGCTTGAGGAACGGCAGACCATGCGATGCACCCAGAACTGTTATATCATATGACGACTGCTAGTGAAATTCTCAAGGATATACATGGGGAATTCTCGACGATGCTAGAGATGATTAAGTGTATATAGCAGAAGGATGGATGCATACGGGCGGGGGTTTTGAGAGTAGCAAGGAGAGGTAGAAGGAATCAAAGGCTAAGATGCAATGTATTAAATAGTTGAGCTTCCTCCGAGCCATCTTATCACAGCGGCCCAAGTTTGCCAGGACCCGTTCAGAGTCTCTTGATAGCGCCTCAAATCAACGAAGCCTTGCGGCTCTGTCTCGTTTTCTTACCCCATCCGAAGAACTTGCACAGAGACGGTGACTATCTACGAAGCCGTTTGAGATACGTGACAAGCTAATGGTTATGGGCGGCTCTTTCGGGGAAAGTACGCCATGCCTTGCAGCGCCATGTGGCATGCGTTGGCTTTGTTTCAAGCTCTCTGGAGTATTCTCGTAGAAGCAAACACTCCCAGGCCCCGTTGGGTCCCTAAAGTGAGGAGCACCTGGCGTGGAAGGCTCTGACACGAGGGGCCGTGGACTGCTGCGGCCACGTCGAAAGCCAGCTCTCCATTAAATAAACTATCGTCCTCACTGGAGTTGAGTGCTGACGCTTGGTGACCTGGCTGCTAATCCTTTATGCCGTGTCTTTCTGACCTCCCGGATATCATAGATAACCTAACCTATCAGGGAGCCTAAGGAGCATATCGACTACTTTTAACATAGGACTAGGTGGCAGATAAGACCGAAGGGACTGGACGATCCTACCAGAATCAGGAAGAACGTGACGATGACTGACGCCTGATCAACCTTCTATTTTTCATATTTTCTTCTTCTACTCGCATGTGAAGTATATGGTAGCCATACGTTGGCTTGGTTCTAAACGCCCGTCGCCTCAACCAGGAAGCATTTGCGCTTCAGAGAACCATCGTGGCTGAGACACAACCTCATCCCAGTGATCAGTCGCAGCTTTACTCAATGTGCTTCCACCCAAATTCGATAGTAGCTTTCCGTGCCGATCTCAGACCGACTGCCTCGATAAACTGTGTGCTTGGCTTCGGCCCCAAACTTTTGCTTGTTAAGGGGCCGGCGGGTAGACCCCACACAAACCAAAAGGGCCCCGAGTAGAGCAGGGTAGGGAAGGCCAAAGATACCATCCTCAGCTTCGTAAGTAGCGCTTGTGCAGAACCTCCATCCGGGCCCAGCATCCAGGTCTCCTGTTCCAACTCCATATTGCGTGCATCGACCTTAGAAACCACGATGATGACGTTTTGTACGGCATATGTGCCAGCTTCCGGACTTTGCCGCTCAAGCTCTGTCCAAGTCCCGACAAAAGTCCAAGCTAAAGGCTGACTTTCTCGGATGAGACCACTCTATGCCCACCGGACGGCGCACTGCATATCAACATGCACGTCAACCAGTCTCAACCGACCAAGCCAGGACATCAGAAATCCGTAACCCGTCCATTGAAGCTATAATCGCTGTTCGCGCCCCACCGCAGCGGCTCGTTTTTGGGACCGCCGACCTCGCCCGTCTTCGGGTTCACGTCACCCTCAAACTCGGGCGGCGCTCCCTTCCGCAGCGGCTGGCTGAGGACCGCCTCGTCCGCGCCGCTGACGGTGACGGGGTCGGCGGCGGGCGTCGGCGCGAGCTCGTGCGCGGAGTCGTCGTAGAGGGAGGACGGCGTGGAGGTAGGGTTGAAGCCTTCTTGTGTGTTGGCTATGCGCTGCAGGCGCTCGAACTCGGCCTGCTGTTCGGGCGGGAGGCGAGGTGGCGCGGGGCCGACGCGGAAGCTTGAGTTGTTGCGGGCGGGTGGTTGCCGCGGGATGAGCATAGGGATGCGCCGGGACGATTGCGCGGTGCGGCGGAGGAGTGCGCGCATCGTTGATGCTATTTCCGTCTTCGAGGCTTGGGTGTCGCGGGTTGAATGTAAGACGTTGGCGAGCGTTGTGAAGGGCGTCGGATCTATGGAGTTGGGGAGGAAGTGGCAATTCGTCAAGCGTCGAGCATCTAGAAGAATTACGCCGAAGATCGGAGTTAACCGGGTGCTCCCGGGTTCGGATTAAAGGCTTTCTAGTGTAAGGGAGTGGAGGTCGACACAATAACCCTTCGTTCCACTCCCTTCGCAATCAGTACGTTAAAACGAGGGCATTCCAAGTACCTACCTAGCATTCCCCAACGTACATATATCTTTCCGCGCATTCACGCGTTGCGACTTTAGAAATGAAGTGAGATGCCTTTCGACGCCTGTCTCAATACGCCCGTTCGAAGCTTTCTGCGAACGGCTCCGTCGTTGCACAGAACAACGCCGGATAAAGGCGACTAGTTCTTTTGAAGACAGTGCTATAACCGCAACAGTCCAGCAAAGCCTTCCAAAGCTTCCTATTGCTGACTAGCATGCTATGCGCCAGAGAATTCTAAGATATACACTGCTCCGCACCACACCCGAGCTGCATGATGGGTCCATAAGCGACAGGCAATTACGTGTGCCCCCTCATACAGCCACTTCCAATGCCGGCGAGTTGAGAGTGCCGGATCAAACGCTGTCCATCTATGGGTGTGTTCGGGAATCACGGCCGGGTTGCTTCGGCTCGGCCGCTCTGTCAGCCACAGCATTAATGCAGGTTTTAAGCTTACTCGTAATGCTTGATTTGACTTCGAATCTCACTATGCTTGATCTATCCTCACGGTGTAGATATGACAATCTCAGACCAACCTCCATCGCGCTTGGTTCTCATAATTAACGAACGACTTCACAGCACCTAACGCAATCTCATCAACTTCTAATGAAACAATGGGTTCCCAAAAAGAGAATCTAGTGGCCCAGGAGGAAACCGTTCCAGCCGATGATAGGCTCCCACCATACGAGGAAGCCAGTGCGGCAGGCCCCTCCCGTTACGCGGAGTCAACCAGTACCAGCAGTGCACCACTACCGCCACCACCAGTGGAGCAGTCCGGCGCGCTGTCCGCGGGACCAACAGTCGCATCGCCCTTCGACTTCCCACCCCAGGATGCCCCTCCATCCTACTCCTCACAGAAACCCATCCAGAAACCCATCGCGATCCCGCAGACGCGGCCCGAGGCCGCGGCGCCCTTCCTGCAGGCTTATGCGCCGTCGCTGTTGAGCCGCGGCATCCCCGCCGACAGGTGGCTTTCATTCTTGGACACGCTGTCCGCGTTCCTCGCGGCCACGGTGTCAAAGCGCGCCATCGCGCACGCGGCCGACGTGTCACGGGAGATGTTACACGTCAGCAGCGAAGCGCCCAGGAGGCTCGGCCGCGACGTCGCGGCGCACGCCAAGTCCGTGGGCCGCGGCATCGCCGACAGCGCGCGCAAGGGCAACGTCGTCGGCGCGGCCGCCGGGCTCGTCGCCGGCGCCGTCACAATCTCCGTCAACGCAGCCCTCGGTGCAGCTGGCGCCGCGGTGCGACTCCCCGGGTCTGCGCTCGCCGCCACGTCGCGCCGGCCGCTGGCGCCCCGCGAGCGTGCCGACGCTTACGTCACGGTCGCGGGGCGGGACTGGCTCAGCCCTCGAGGGCTCGAGGCCCGGCTGCTGGATACGCGGCAGCTCGGGGAGCTGCTCGGCGTCCCTGCCTCGCGACTAGTGGGCGCAGCGCGCGGTGCTGAATGTGGGACTGCGGCGGGGCGGCTGGGCGCTCTGGCGACTTACATCGGCGAGTTGCAGGTCCTGGTGTCGTCTGAGGCGCTGGAGATTGGGGACAGGACGTTGTGGCTGGTTGTTACTGAGAAGAACGGCGATCCTTGACGGGTGAACGTGCTTGGAGTTACGTAGCGAGTAGTCCGCGGGAGTTGGCTCTTGAATTATATGAGAACATTACATTGGGCCTCATAGTATCTTGCATAGCTACTTTACCCACAATGGCCTGATTGGCGTAAGGCAAGAAAGTCTCTCCTTGGTCTATGTTATGCTTTCTTTATACAGGCCAAGCTCTAACGTTAGACAAGTATTGGGCAACCCGTGTAACAGTCAGGAGCCGAAATATAAGAATTCAATAACCATCTCCAACGAATACGAGTAATTGATTTGTGAATGTACACGATAAAACCCCTGGGGTTATTCTTTCTTGAAAATGGTATTCTCCATAGGATAAAACAGCAATAGGATGTACCTGGTCGTTAAGAGGTGGCGCGGCTTTTATGGCGAAGCCTTACCAGTGTAATATGACAGATAAAATGCTCCTACAGTCTAAGAGACAGTTAGTCAAACTTCGGTTTTCTTGGCATCTGCGGCAGTTGTATTTGGCCTATGAGGAAGCTATATATATGGGGGCTCCTATGATGAATCTCAGGGTCCCTATGGTGGATGTATGATTTGACCTTGTCATCTCTGTCTCCCGGCAAATCTCCTTTCCCCCTTTCCAGCAATACCCCGTGTCTTCCCTCACGACCATCTCTACCGTCTGGGCTTTAGTGCGTGGAACTCGAATCCGCCGTCAATTCCCGCAGGGACTCCAGCGTCAATTCCCGTAGGAGAGGGAGGTTGCCGCCATTCCTCTTTGTGAGCCACTTAAGAACCGTGACATAGCCGTTGGTCTTTCCGTAGCAAGCGGGTGTATGTTCAGCGTTGTCCAAGGCTTCGATCTGCGCTCCATGATAAACTAGGAGCTTGGCAGCGTGGAGGCGAGGCATCTTCTTCCCCTTCGACCTGAGCAAGACGTGGAGGGCCGTCCGTCCCTTGTTGTCTTTGGAATCGGGGCGGCGGCCGCGGTCGAGAAGAGCTCTGATTACCAAAGCCTTGGGGCTGTCCAGCATGCATGCACGGTGGAGCGGAGTCTCACCCTTTCTGTTTTTGATGTTAACATGTGCACCGTAGTAGAGGAGCGAAGAAATCGCTTGGTCCGCATGCCAGTGGCATTTCGCGAGCGTGAATACAGCACTCTGGCTTGCTCTGACGGTCTCGTTGTCGGTCAGGTTAGGTCGCGCTCCAGCACGTAAGAGCATGCAGATCACTGTCTCGCAAGAACGAAATTGAGCGGCGCGAGGGCCATCAAATGACACGCGATCGGGACGACGGTTTGCAATAGACTTCATGCCTCTAGCAACTGACTCAAGTATGCGAAGACCAGAAAGCGGACTTGGAATGTTGATGTCGAGCTCCTTCTTTTCGAGAAGAACCTCAAGGAACCTGATCCAACCTGAATACGAATAGTACGTTAGGCAGGAGTTCACCACCGAGTGTAGAATTGCCTCTCCTCCGCGGGTGACCATGTCATTGACCTTTCTGTTTCTTAACACTTCGCGGAACTTCAGTACGGAGTCGTCGCCTGGGGGGTGCAACACAAGCGGAAGAGCAGATTCCCAACTGTATCTCCACGCTGTCGAACCACTGTCGCGCCCCATGGGGTCCGCCTCAGAGTCAAGCAGAGCCCTTGTGGCATCAAACGGCACACAGGGGTGAAAGGCAAGTGACAGCGGGCTCTGCAGGTCGTCGGTAACCCTATTGGGATCAGCGCCTTCTTTCAGAAGAGCTCTCACTATAGTGCTTAATCCCTGTGCGAGGATGGGACTCGCTCCGACACATTGACGGAGGGCTACGCTGAGGGGAGTAGACTCGAGTCTAACAAAGCTTGTCAGAAGGTTACAATCTGCTTTCCGCTCGATAAGGAGCTTGGCCACTTCCAGCTGGCCGTAACGGATGGCGAGCGTGAGCGGAGCCATCCCACAGTCCGGCACTGGCAACATGGGATAATGAGTGAGGAAACGGTGGTTGACGTCGCCGCCGAAGTCAAGGGCTCGGGTCAATGTATTGGTCTTGCCATTCTTGCAGCTCCAATAGATCGCGTCGTTCTCGGTCCGGATGTCCCTTTTGTACAGCTCGACGGTGAGCTTATCCTTCATGACGGTACATGTCCGGACCAAGGCGGCCAAGCCAGATCGTGGCAGCCGTCTCGCGATCATTAACAAAATTTCGTCGGGAATCGTGAAACGGCCGATGTTGGAAGAAGGGGCCAGGACAACTCGGGATGCGGCTCCGGCACAGGTGGAGCCGGAGGATGAGATAGTATCATCCATGGTTCTGTGAGGATACAATAGAACTGAGTACTGCTTGCCTATTATTAGAATAAACAAGAGATACGGGTATAATAGATGAATACGAACTCGACATGCAGTTGATCCAAGGAATTTGTTGCGAGGAGGAGAGTGGTGGGAAAATAATTTTAGGAAGTAAACATGAGAATAGGAAATGAAGGAAGGAGCTGCAAGTACTGGACCCGCCATCGTCGAATATACTTCTTCTTTGACAGAGATGTATATACCAAACGAGCTACTGGGAGATGGATATGATTTCCTGTGGTCTCGCTAGGGAATGATGACGCCGCGCCTGAAGCTCAGGCATACCTTCATCTGCGTACCTCATTTACCCGTCGAGGGGGTCATATATCAACAAGTGCGTTATGTATATCTGAGGGACTTATATCGCCGAGGGGACTCAGTTCTTGAATCGACGTGGATCCTTAACAGGGTGGATGTTAAGACTGGGTGACTTGTTATTAGTAGCTCTCATGCTACTATGGACGGAAAGAGTTCCCTAAAGTAAAGACGTAAACAAAAAGAAAGAATTGTAAACGCAGTGGCGCTGCTACTGTCGACACGGGTATATCATCAAGGGGGTACTATCGACAACTCGAGTGTAATTAATATTTCCATAATCCAGCAAAGGTACCGTCTGCCTCCTACAGCCATAATGAAAGGACCAAAGTAAACAGGCGGGCCAGCATTTTGACTAAGGTTATGTGGTATGATAGCTTTTGCACTCTATTGTCCACCAGGATCTGTATAGTTGAAGAACAATGCTTAAGGTGTCGTCTTGGTGTTTTAACAACTGCGAACTCAGACGGAACGAAAAACGCTGTAGATATGGATATTTTATGAGGGTGTCCTATGAAGACCGCCATAATCACAAATAAATGTATGAACAACAACATAAAAGACAGGAACTTATTCATCGTTATTACGTAAATCTAGCCAGTGATGTCTTGAAAGAAATATAGAGGATGTTAAAGCCTTTACATGCTTTCTCTTCTTTCTAGCCTGGCAAAGATTAACCAGCATATCAAAAAAAGAGGTCGCCTCTGTAAAGAGAAAAGACGTCTACGAAACAGTTCTCAAAATCGCAAACTACCCCTAACAGAAAAAAAAATGCTCTTAGCCCAGTTACCGGTAAAGCTGTTATGTAGAGGCTTATTTTCCCGGTTGTACGCGCGATAACCAGCGGAGTACTTGGTAGCAATGACCATCTGGTCACGGACACCCGCTTTCTCATTCAGTCCCCGAAGAGCCGCTCAGAATTCCCGTCGTTATATGCGTTGGAGGTGTCGATAAAATTTCCTTCCTGTGCCTAGAACTCATCCAGAACCTTGGTGGGGTCCTCTGAGGCACCGAAGAGTTCACTCAACTCGTTTCCAATACTGATACCTCCAAGGCATATAGGCAAAAACCTTGAGATGCCGTAAGGGGAGAATCCGATGATACCAGAGGTATAGCTAGCTTGGAGGACGACTGAAAGAGCGGCATGGTGGCTCTAGCTGTTGCAGAATAGGGGTAACTGCTTAGTCATCTAGGCTGTAGGCACCCCGCAATAACGTTATTCCGCGGCTCCCACACTATATAGAGCTTTCTAGCCACAGCTCTCTAGGGCCCTGATCAATCATGACAATTTACGCTTCCACACTCTATGCAACCTTTTCTCGCGATCAGCCTAACTGTGACACCAGCAATAACTGCTAGCTAAGCGTTGCCCGTATAGCAGTGAAGCCTGAGCAGGTCTGGCTGTGAATGTCCAAGCATACAAGAGCTAGCTGGCTTGATAGGAATATCTGAAGGATCTAGCTAACACGTCTAACATTTAAATAAGCAAACATGCGAGTACTTGCTGTTAGGATAGCTCCTTTGACTATTACAGAACAGTGATACCATGAGAAATCGGCATTAACCGGCCATTCTATCTGTATTAGTGGCGATATTGTTTTAGCTAATACTTTGATACCATGCGAGGAGGGGCATACGGGTGCTTGGTATATTATCCCTCTAAAAACAGTTAATAAACCATTTATGGGCCTTTAAGGTACCCGATCTATTCACTGAGTGCATGAACTTCTAGATGGCTTCAGCGTGTCTTTACTCTGATTTGTGGATCTAGTAATAATGGGGGTGCACGGTTGAGCGAAAAGCCAAGACCGCTAATGCAACCTGCTTATAACCACAGCTTTACTGCGTATCAGGCCGAACAAAACAATCCCTGTCAGGTATTCTCTAGCGCCCGGGCTAGCATTATTGCTATATTGAAGTTTTAATTCATTTACATATTTACATAATTCTTTATTGGAGTTTAGGTTCCCCCTCGAGAAGACGTGACCGTGTATGCACTTGGATAAAATGATAGATTGCTACTTAACTCCTAGCTTCATTACCCCCTTCCGTCTTGCAGCTCCCTTATCTACGTCGATTTCTCTCCGAATTCTGGAAGTTCCTCGCGGTTTTAAGCAGCCGAGCAAACCAGCGTTCGTAATCCTCCAACGTATAATGTTCCAGCAGCTAAATCTCGCAATTATCCAACTTGTTATCCTTGTTATTTTCGTTTCTCTGTACCTTCGCCAGCAATCTTTCCGTTAAATCGAAATTATTTATAATAAATTCGTAAAAAAGTAAATTCTTGTTATCGAAAATAAGGCGGTATCCGAAAATTAAAAAACGCAATCGATTTTTTTAAAAATAACTTTCCAAATCGACAATTACATCGATTGCTTTAAATTATACGGTAATTTTTTTTTAAATAGATTATCGTAAACGGGATAGTTTTTATCGAAACCTTTCCGTTCCGGATAATTAATATTTCGTATTCGTATAATATGTTATATTGTTTTAATTTATATTTTAATTAATAAAAACTTAAAAAAGCCGTAAAAACGATCGAAATTAATTTTTTTTTTATAAAACTAACGAAAACTTACAAAGTTTTTTATACTTTTTTAAGGTTTATCTTTAAAGTTTACCGTATAAATGTTATGGCCCAGCAAGCTTGGCTACTCCAAGAAAGGTCGGGGTTTCAGGAAAGTAGACTCCGATAGTGGGTCTTGGTTACGTAATGGGCTCAAGAGGCTTAAAAAATTTCATTAACTCTAAGGGAGCTTGGCGGCTTAAGCTAGTTAAGCCAGGAAAGTGGCTTAAAGGGGCTTAAGGGGCTTAAAGAAGTTCGGTTACCAAAATAAGATTTAAACCGGTTTAAGTACCTTAAGCTAAAAGTAAGATATATACGCTTATTATTTTCTATAATTTTAAATAGTATTAGTTTGTAATATAACTTAATTACCCAAATTATTTTTGGTTATTTGCTATTATTAAACGTAATTAGTTTTTTTTATATTACTTAGTTTTTTATAATATTATTATTAACATAAACCTGTACGACTAGGTTTAATAATTAGTTAACTAACCCAGCCGTTATACGTTACAAGCTTTTGTTTAATAATACAGTTAGATTTTAAGCAATATTCGAACTATCAATATATCGACCAATATATAAGTAACAGCTATACCTAGGTTTACGGTTCAGCAGCTTTAAAACAAGATTTAGGAATTCAAGGCCACCATTTAACAGCTTACTAATCAAATAGTAACAGCCTAATCGATACCGATTAGCACCCGCAAGATAAAGCTTAAAAAACCTTAGCCGTATAACGGGAAAAGGAATGTTTAAAGTTTCCTAACCTAAACTCGGGTTTATTTTCATTTCGAAGGGCTTATTAACCCAGCAGATTAAATTTTTGTTATCGCGGTTTATCTAAAAAGAAATACCCTCGATTGGTTTGAACTTATTATAAGAGATTTCCTGGAGAAAAAGAAGTCCGATTAGGAAAAGATTATTAAGGAAACTTTTTCTAACTACGTCAATTTCGAAAATAAACTTAAAAGCAATTTCGAAAACCCGGATAAGGAACGGGTTACAGCTTAACAAATTCTTTAATTACGCTAAAAAGGACCAGCTTTTAAATATGCTATGGAATTTAGAAACCTTATGGTAAAAACAAAATGGACGGATAAGGAAAATAACATTTTAATTAACATATTTTACAAAGGATTAAAAAAGAACGTTAAAAACGAAATCATTAAATTCTTACGGCTTACGACATTCGATAAATATATTATAAAAACAATAAAAATCGACAATCGATAGTTCGAAAAACAACAAAAAAAAAGAGGATATTTCACTTTACGGGTTAAACATTCCAAAACTAATTAAGGAAAAAGGCGCAAAATACCTTTTACATTTTATAAAACAGCTTTAGGATTTATAAAATTTAGTATTACTTAATAACAAAACATAAGCCAGGTACAATATTATAATTATAACAAAATGAAACATGTTGCCAAACGATACAAATCGCCGCAAAAAACTAACAAACAAGTCCATTAAGCCCCAGTACCCGAAGGACCACCAAAAAGTTAAAACGGCAACAAATAAGTTAATATAATTTATGTTCGTAAGGACGATAAACATAAAAAAATACAACAGGGACTAAAAGCGGCTAAAGCTTTTTTTACAGGCGGCAGTAAAGAAACAAGTCCAGAAAATACGACATGCGAATCTTTATCTTATTAATTATAACCAGTTCTAATATTTTGTTTACGCGGAAAAAAATAACGGATTTATAAACGAATTACCCGTATATAGGAAGAAGGTTTCGACTTTTATACCCGGACGGGGTATAACCAGGAAAACCAACAATGGTATCGGGAATTGGGAACTTCCATTACATAAGAAAAGGTCGAAAATACAGCACCAGTTTTGACATAGCCCGAAAGCGAAAAATGCCCCCAAAAAAATCCAACGTGCTACTTCGGATAATGCAATCATCAAACTCAGAAAGAACTAATTCAAAGGACTATCGATAAACATTGTCAGCAGGTTATTACAAAAATTCAGTTACAATTAACCTTCGAAATAAAGTCCCAAAAACGAAAGGGATTACGAAAAAAACTAGCAAAGTTTTCGAACTAAAGTTAACTAACCCCTTATATGGGATAGGAAGCTATAGGAAAATTCGAAAAAGATATTTGCGAAATTTCCACCTAGTTATATCGACAGGAAGAAAAGACTTACTAACTTAAAGCCCAGCTGCGCCATCAGGAAAGGTAAATAAAGCAAATATAGAAAATATGTAAATAACTTATAGAATAAATCCGACAACTTACAAAGTCCCCCCAAAAAAACGCTACCTGTAAAAAAGCCTTAAGATAACGCAAGCCGAAAGCAGCAGCAAGAACTTCTTAAAATAGCTTTAAATACGACGATAAAAGCTAATAACAACCTTATTACTTTAAAAATACGAATTGGGATATATTAATATATCGTAATGGTAGACTGCGAAGTTTTAAGCGCTAATTACATTACTCCGAAATTAATAAATTAACTTAAATTGTTATAAAAGGATAAAAAAAACCTTTACATCGCCGAAAACGCCGAAAGTTAGGTGTTCGTTTATAACAACGGAAAAATCGCACGCAAAATTAATTACTTCGAGATTTTTGTTAAAGGACGAATCCAAATAATTAACTTCGACATCGTTCCGTTAAGAAATTACAACATAATCTTAAGAAAACCATAATTATATCAGTACAATTCCTTAATCGATTAAAGTACTGGCCAGGTAAAATTTACTTTATACCTTATTAACAAACCAAAAAAAACGAACGAAATTTCCATACTTAATTAGTTAGCAAAAAAACGACGAATGTAGGTATAAGGATACGACAGAAACCTTACCACCTAAAGGAACAAAACGCAAAAAAAAAAAAAAAGTATGATAAACGTATCCGACGTATTATAGCTATTATCCGAGCATAGCTTTGCGACATAAACGAAATTTTAAAATATTTGCCCGAAAAGCCAGAAAAAAAAAGATATAGTTAATATATTACCACAATATCGCAAATATAAACGACTATTTTAAAGGAAGCTTAAAACGAAGTTACCGGAACATAACGAATAAAACCATGAAATAATTTTTAAGGAAAATACCTTACTTAAGTTTTACCTTATTTACAACTTAAACGAAACAAAATTTTATACCTTACGCGCATACTTAAAAAACAGACTTTAAAAGGGATAGATTAGACGATCCATATCTTTAATTGGATATTCTATGTTTTTCGTACCGAAAAAAAAGGCAAATTTCGGTTAGTAATAAATTATCGACACCTTAATAATATTATTGTCAAAGATAGGACACCTTTATTATTAATTACCGATATAAAGGATCGTTTATAAGGAATTAAATAGTTTACCGTTTTAAACCTTAAAAATAGCTATAATCTAATACGGATTAAGTTAAAATACGAATAAAAAACAGTTTTTAAAACGAAATACGGACTGTATAAATATTTGATTATATTAATAAAACTTACGAACGTACCAGTAACTTTTTAACGAATAATTAACTACGTATTTCGAAAGTACCTGGATATTTTCGTTATATGTTATTTAAACGATATTCTGATTTTTTCAGAATTAAAAAAAAATATACAGGATACGTTTATTAAGTTTTTTAAGCCTTATAGAACGTTAATTTGTTAGTTAACACCGAAAAAATTAGTTCCATACTTAAGAAATGGAATATTTAAGATATATTATTACCCCAGGATATATTAAAATAAACCGGAAAAAATTACAGCAGTTACCGAATAGCTTATACCTACTACCGTTATAAAGGTACAAGTATTTATTGGATTCGCCAATTATTATCGAAAGTTTATTAAATATTTCAGCAAAATTACGATATTATTATTTAATTTTACCCCAAAAAAAAACGAATTTTAGTGGATAACGGAAACAAAAAAAGCTTTCTAACAAATTAAGGACGTAATTATTAATAAACCAATATTAATTATGTACGATTTAAAACGCTTAATTAAGCTAAAAACCGATTTTTCGAATTATGCGTTAAGCGCGATTATCGGATACCGAAACGATTAAAAAATACTTTACCCGATTACTTTTTATTTTTATAAATTAAAAGGAACAGAATTAAATTATGCCATTCTCGATAAAAAATTTATGGTTATCGTTAAGGCCTTTCGAAAATTCAGGTATATGCTTAAAGAAAACTTTTATTAAACCAAAGTTTATACCGATTACAAAAATCTTACCCGTTTTATTATTATACGAAAACTTACAGGACGATAATTACGTTATGCGGAAAAACTAGCGGAATACGATTTCGTTATTATTTACTAAAAAGGCTTTAAAAACGGCAAAATAAACGCCTTTAATAAACGACCCGACTTAAAAAAGAAATTAATTAAGGTTAACTATAGAATCTTTAATATCATTTTAGAAAAACATCTAAAATTACGACAAATTGTAACAATTAAGGCAATACCCCTTAATCTATATCAAAATATATAGCAATATAACGATAATTTACTTAACGATTAAAAAACAAATAAAATTCAAATATCAGAAAAATGTTAATAAGATTTAATATAGGATATATATTAACACCTACTTTATGGATATCCAGGGATCCACAACACCTTAAAACGACTATAACGCATTTATTATTTTCTTAAAATAAAAAACAGCAATACAAAAAGTTAAACGAAAATGCGACGTTTGCGCCAAAGTTAAGGTTCCATAACATAAACCGTACGAAAAATTGCAATTACTTCCAGTTTTACAGCAATTATGGGATTCGGTTATTATGGACTTTATTACCAAATTCCCTTTGTCTGAAAATCTAACGATAAAAATACATTATAACAGCATTTTCGTAATCGTCGATCGATTTACAAAATTTTCTTATTTCTTACCTTATTATGAGGATATAAACGCAGAATAAATGGCATATATCTTTTTCCGATATATCTTCAGCATATATAAATTACTAATAGAAATTATTTTAAATAAAGGAATTACGTTTACCTTTAAGTTTTGGCAGGGCTTTATAATATAAATCGGCCTAAATTACAAATTATTTAACGCATTTAAACCTTAAACAGATAGATAAATAAAACGGTTAAACCAGACTTTTGAAACCTACTTACGATATTACATTAATTACGAACAGAACAATTAGGTTAAGAAACTACTAATAGCCCAGTTAGCTTATAATACCAGTTACTATAAAAGTATTAAAATAACCCCAGTAAATATTAATTTTAGTTTTATACCGGAAATTTATAAAAAAACATGCGATAATGGCTTAGTTAATATTAAAGCTATTTTGATATCGGAATAACTTAAATAATTATACGCAGAAATAAAAACAGAATTCGAATTTATACATAATTAAATAAAGAAATATTATAACTGAAAAAAGTTAAAAGAACTAACCTTTTCGGAAAAAGACATAGTTTACCTAATTACCAAAAACATCAAAACTAAGCGCCTAAATTAAAAATTCGATTTCAAGTACATTAACCTATATAAAGTTATTAAAAAACTTTTAAAAAATAATTACGAATTAAAGTTATTTCCAAAACTTAAGCTTTACCTAGTTTTTTATGTTTTCTTACTTAAATTAACAGCAAATATTATTAAAATTAATACAAAATAAAAGAACGAAACAAAAGAAAATATACCAATATACGAAACGGAAAAAGTTCTAGATATATACAAAAAAACGGACTTACTAAATACTTAATTAAATGGAGAAATTACCCAAATTCCGAAAATACCTAAAAACCCGCCAAAAATTTCATAAACGTTTAGCGCTTTTTAAAAAACTTTTACCAACGACGCCAAAACCTGTTATAAACGTCCTCTAATTTACGTTATTTAAATTTAACTAGTTAATATTACCGATACCAAACCAATTAACCAAATTTAAAGCCACAATTAACGTAACTGCAATAACCGCAATTTTTAACTGTTACTGTTTTTTTTAAACGCTTAAATTTTTTTATAACCTCCGTACCCTAAATTCCTTTACGCAGCAATTCGACATCTCGCTTACGCAGAATTTTCTTTTAATTCCAAAAACGAACCAAACGACTAAACAATTCTTAAAGGTATTTCTGAAAATCGTTAAAACTTTATTACACCCGTAACAGTTTTTTTTCAACAAAACGTTTCTACAAATCCAAACGGTTTTTTTCGGATACCAGTTTTTAATACTCCGCCTCGGAAAAACCAAAAAAGTTACAAAAACTACCGTATTCGATATAACGCGCACACTTATCAAAGTTAAAGTAAACCTTGCAAGATTTCCGTTCAAACTTACAACGAAAATAAAAAATAATCAATAACATATCAAAACTTAAACGGTTAATACGTTTCGACAATATAAAAACGTTTTAACGCTTACGAAATCTTTTTTTTTTCAATACCGTTAATTATAACGAAAAAAAATATATAAAAAAGAAATTACTTACCTAAAATAACAAACAAACAAATTAATTTTTAAAGGCAAAAATCTTAAAAAGAAAAAAAAATCGTATTATAACTCAACAAGCTTGGTTACTTTAAAAAAATCGGGATCTTAAAAAACTAAACTCCAATAATAAGTTTTGGTTATGTAATAAACTCAAAAAACTCAAAAGGTTTCATTGGCTCTAAGAGAACTTAACGGCTTAAGCCAATTAAGCTAGGAAAATAGCTCAAAAAAGCTCAAAGGGCTTAAAGGAATCCGGTTACCAAAATAAGGTTTAAGCCGATTTAAACACCTTAAACTAAAAGTAAGATATATACGCTCATTATTTTCCATAATCTTAAATAACACCAGCTTATAATACAACTTAATTACCTAAATCACCTTTAATTATCTGCTATTACCAGACGTAACTAATTTCCTCTACATTACTCAATTTCCCACAATACTACTGCCAATATAAACCTGTACGACTAGGTTTAATAATTGGTTAACTAACCCAGCCGTTACAATAAAGCTATTTTATACCTTTAAAAACTTTATTAAACCGTAACTAACGGGCATAAAATTTACTAAGGCCGAAACTTATTAACAATTACCAGTCGGAATCGGAGTAAGGTATGAGACTAAGGTATACAATTTATCCAAACCGTAAAAAACTAATTAAAAAGTTATCGTATTCCAAGATATTAAATATAATATCTATCGTAAAAATTAATCGTAACATGATTTCTATGTATTAGCTCAGCTTTGTTTTCCAGGCTTGGACCTATATTATTTACCTTGCATTGGAATTTAGGTAATAACTAACTTAATTTTTTAAAAATCGAAAAATCGGACTTTTCTAGGTTTAATTAAAGTTAATTTTGTCGGCAAATGCGTTGCAATTCTGGAGACTGGGAGGAGGTAGGTTGCTTGCTCTTGCTGTCCTAAAACTAGGGGTGGGGGAACAGCTACATACTTCCATTTCGAATCAGAGTGTCCCCGCCCCACTTAGCTTCTGAATCATACACCTTTTTTTGTATGGGCCTTTTCAGAACGCGTGTAAGCCTTTAACAGTAACACAACAACAACGCGTTAAAGCTGTTTTAATAGACGATTCGTACGATATACGATATTTCGAAACGTCTGAAACGTTAATTAACCCTAATCCGAAAACCAAACATGGCAAACGTTTTATAGCCATACAGAAATATAACCTACTGGCTTGTATAACCGAAACTAACTTTCTTAACGGTAACCTAGCTGTTGTTTTCAACGTCGATAAACGTACGATTAAACGATACCGAGCCTAATATAAGGTAATTAGACAATTTCTTATAAACGGCATTAATTATTATTATAAAGAAACGTTAAGGTTATTTTCTTAAGCTTTTAACGTAAATGTTATATACTATTACCCGTTATTCCGTTACGCGTTATTTTAATTAACTAATTACGTAAAAGCTATTAAAGGAATTAACTTACAAACTTAACCTGTATTTCGACGAAATGTAATGGTTTCTCGCCGATTACTGTAATATATACGTAGCTATTTTTACGATTTCGGAATACTTAAAAACTATTAATTAAAGGAATGAAAAACTAAAAATTAAAGCGGCGCAGGCAGATTCGGATTAACGGACGTAATATTTCTACGCCGTTATTAAATATATTTCGGATATATTTATTTTCGTAAATAAATCGGGTATTAATAAACGTAATATTAACTATTACTCCGGTTAAGCACCTAAAGGCTTTATTCCTTTCGTACAGAAAATCTTAAAACGCAGCCGTTATTTTAATATACTACCGGCGCTTACAGTTAACGGGTTGTTAAATACTTTTATATATTAAGGATTTACTAACCGTAAAAACTTTACTTTATAACTAAAAAAAAAGGTATTGCCGTTAATAAACCCGTTTTTTAGGTTACATTCCGTATTAATAATAAATAACGTTAACTTCCATTATTTGGACGAGATATATACGATATACGAAAAAATTAAAGTAAAATTATAATATCTCTTTTTATATTTACCTAACTTTAATCTTATTAAAACGTTTTTCGGTAACCTTAAAACTTATATCCGTTATTACGTTAAATATACGTTTAACGATTTTTTTAACGACAAGTGATTCGGGTTATTTCTTACAAACTGTTACGAACGGGTTAAGTAACGGAAAAAGGAAATCAAAAGTTACTTCAAAAAAACGCAAAGCAGGCTGGGATTTAATTAATTAATGTATATATAATAAGAAAGCAACGTATTAAACGGTTACTAAAACTTTTCCCGTATTAAATATCCGTATCCTTTTAATATCCGTATTTCTTTAAGCTTTTTCTTCTTTAAGTAATATTGTTCTAAAGCATTAATTATCCCGTTTATCGTATTTTTCTTTATCCTAATCACCTGTAACTCCAAAACGGTAACGACAGTAAGCTTTAGTTTCGGATAATAACTGCTCTGTTACGTACGTAGGCATTAAAGGAAGGCTATCTAGCTGGAGGACCTGTAAAAAGGTTAAGTTATTAACAAAAATGTTAATAAATACGTTATAACATTATTGCAACTTTTTTATTAAGTAGCAGAATCTTTTAAAACGGGTTGTTTTCTTAACGTTTTACCAGTTAGAAAAAATATACAGTTATTTAACGGATAAGAAAAATCCATGTAAAAAAACAGCTTGTTTTTTATATGTACTAATTATCGTACTAATCGTACGAAACAACTTATTTAATCGCAAATTAAATAACATCTTAAAGTTTTGGAAAGCATTTTCGAATTTAAGCGTATTTCGTATATGCGAATTAACGTAAAATTTAAAAGGCCTAAAAACCTTCTATTTAATCTTTTAAGATATAAACCACTCGTCAAAAAGGTAACGTATCTGTTAAAAAGTAATATTATTATTTCGTAAGGCGTTATATAAATGCTTAATTTCCTTTACGTTACCGCCGTAAGCTGTTACGAATCCTTTACATACGTCTTAAAGCAATTTATCGGTATCTATATTTTCGGGAATAAAAAACGACAAACTATAAATAAATAAGTCGAAAAAGTTATTATGCGTTCGCGTTAAAAAAAATAAAGGTAACTGTTAATCGTAATATTCGCTTGCCGTAATCGTCGGATTCGAAAGGTTTTAAAGGGTTTAGGCAGTTAACTAATTTTGTTACGTAATATATCCCGTTAAAAGCTGTTATCCGTTAACCCGAAACCCATTAATTATTATATTTAAAAAACGTTTCCCGAAATAATTATGTATAATATTCGTATTATTGTTACTACCGTTATTTCTGCATTTTAAAGGCCTAGCTTTAAAAGCTCCTAAAGGTACGTCTTTTTCGCGCCATTTTTTAACGCTCCCGAATCCCGCGTCCGCCGCGTTCCTTTTTTCATAAAGTCCGTTATATAACCTAATAAAAAGCATCTTATATATAACGTTTAATCGGTTAATATCGTTATACCAGCAAACGAATTATCAGGGTATTATATTATAGTAACGAATGTCGTTTTTAACTTAACATATCTAAAATTTAACGCCTTTATAATTAAGGCAATTTTTGTCTTTTTTACATTCGAACGCATTTGATAAAACTTTACAGACCTTAAAGCTTTTATCAAATTCGGCCTGTATACCGGAAACAGGCATAAATAGGTATTTCGTAATAGGTTTCCAACCTATTGCAGGTATTACCGGAAAAAGGTTTTTTAAAAAAAAGTTACAGGTATAAACGTTTTTTTAACGCCACGGTTTCGGGAAGTCCCAATAAAAAGATTATTGTCAGTACGGGCTAATTATTACAAAGTATAAAACGATAAGCGTTAGCGTTATATAAAAAAGGTTTTTTAATTTATTACGTTATTAAAACGTTTGGGAATAAGGTTAAGTTAAAGCCGGGATTCCTTTAATCGAAAACTGAAGTTATATATAAAGTTTAAAAAAACGACTTTTTTGTTATTACGTTTTGCGATATTAATAATAGCTTTAATAAATTTATTAACGTTAAAAATACCGTATAATAACGTTTTAAAAAACTGTAATATAACTTCGTAACTAAATTCGCAACGTTACGTAAATTTCTCAGCTTAAACAAACGTACGCCGAAAATTATATTCGTATTTGCCTTGCAATTTTCGTTAATATAATTAATAACGCGTTACCTAATAAAATTAAGCGAATTTTTCCTAAATACCGTTATATAATAATTATTAACATATCGTTTAAGTTGCTATAAATTAATAATTTAAATAACGTTCCGTATTTTATTAAGTTATTCCTTCGGAAACTTACCGTTAATAGTAACTTTAATAATATTCAAGAACTGCGTACGTATATTTAAAGGTTTCGGTTTAAAGGCATTAACAAAAATATCTTTATTTAAAACGTTTTCGGAAGGCTTATTTCGAATAACCTCGTCTTCGGAAAGCTTATCTTCGAAAATCTCGTTTCGAATGGCCTCGTTTTCGGAAAGCTCATCTTCGGAAAGTTCGGTTCGAATAATTTCATCTTTGGAAAGCTCGTTATCCGTAACTCCAGGGGCGCTTTCCGTACCCCCTTCTATATCCGTAACAACCTCAATTTCGGGTTTTTCAAGGTCCTCAGCCTCGGGAACAACTATCGGCTACCTGCCCTTCCTCTTGTTTTTCGGAACGGTCTTCGCAGCAGTTAATCGTTTACTAACAGCCGCTCTATAGGTATTATTAACCCGGGTATTAAAAAAAGTAACTAAGCTTTTCTCGACAACTTTAACTACCTTCGCAAACGGCTTACGCGATTTTTTCGGAACCATCGCGGGATCAGCCCGGGAAAATATTTCGAAATATTCGTTTGCGATCTCATCGATTCGAATTAACCTTAAAAAAAACGCGTACGGCCAGGTAGCTGAGGAAAAATTCGGTTAAACTGGCCGGGTTTTCGCAATACGGAACGCAAAGCAAAAACTGAAACTTTAAAGGAAGTCATTAATAATTAGATTACGCAAAAAAAACAATTGCGAAAGCTTCGTTTTCTGTTATTATGGCTATTGTTATGTTGCTGTCGAAAGTCTACGCGCGTTCTGAAGGGGCCCATACAAAAAAAGGTGTGTGATTCAGAAGCTAAGTGGGGCGGGGACACTCTGATTCGAAATGGGAGTATAGCCTTCAGCTCCTTTGTCCTTGCAATCCTAGGGCCACATCAAAGCCCTTTAACTCCTTTCACCGCTCCTTCCAACAAATCACCTCAACTGCCGACAAATTTATTATAAATACCTAACTAGGATGTTTAACTTACCCATACGACGTAGTATACCCACGACATAGGTACCGCTGAGAGAAGATGGTTCCAGAACCGGCTTAATCGGCGAGCATATCGCAAGCCATGCCTCCTTCCAATATAGCAAAGCCCACCTGTATACATCTTGTTATTGACTGTGCATGGTTCTGAACATAGCGGAGAAAGGAAAAGCTCCAGCTAAGTATCTCACTATCAGTCGAAGAGTTGCGAAAAGTGGATAGTGACCCTCATTGCAAACCATGGCTCCTCCATCCATCCATCAGGGGCGACCATCACAGAGCTATCCATTAGCATCTGCCGGAACAATGACGCCGTTTGGCGAGAACACAGTTACGCGTTCGCTAAGCAAGCCTTGGACGATTACCAACATGGCCGGTCCCGCCTTAGCTACCTTCTGACGCCAATTCACGTCAATGTTCGTATGGCATGGCATCGGAATGCGGATATCTTGAAAATCTCCAACGAGTGGATCGAGTAAGATGCACTCTCACCTTCTAGTTATTTCGGGCCGGCACCGCCGGAGACAGAGTCACTACTGTCTCACAGCTGCCCCCTCGCCCGCTTCCGACCCGGCTCCAGCGGGTAGTCCCGCACCACCCTTGGCTCGATCTGCTCCTCGATCCTGTACTACGCCGCAATGTCCTGAGGGCCTTAGCCATCCCGGGACTCGTCGATGAAGACGAGCTCTGCCACGACTTGGGAGAGGTGGGGGACCACGGCGACGAGGAGAACGCCTCATTTGTCGTCTGGGGCGTTCCATGGGATCCGAGCGGCTGGGAAGTCTCAGTCACTTTTCTACGGAAATGGGGCTGGCTGCTGCGAGGCTGCAATCCTTGCTGGCGGCGGCAAATCATTGGCTGCGGAAAAAGGGGTGAGAAAAGCCTGTTCCTTGCGAGTATGGCAAGCTCGCGCAAGCGGAAGCTAGCGTTTTTCTAGTGAAGCACTTATCAAAAAGGGACTCTTTCGGATGTCAGCAAGTAGTATCACTTCAAACTCACACTCCCATGAGACAGCAAAATAATTATCGGCGTTCAACCGTCATGATGTGGAAAGTAATAGTGAAAGGAGGCTGACATCCTATTAAGCCGCTCCGACAGTATCTAGAACAGCCAATACCCTAATCTGAGCAAGACGGGAGGTACTTGGTCGCTGTTGTTAGTTTGCATTGGCTTATTAACCGCCACCCGAAGAAATATATGGACTAGGTACCCGCCAAGCTATTTGGTAGCATAATTGAACACGCCAAAGCGGCAACCTGTAGAGTAGGCCCAGTTCGTCTATATGGTCTACGGTCTCCTGAGGAAAGGCATTCGCACTTATTGATGCCTGCGAGAAACTGGCCTAATACGTCCGGCCCGTCGCTGGCCGCCTAGCCACACCTGAAGCCATATAATCGTATGGTACCTCTTCACCACGACCCCAGGAAAAGGGGGATAGTGATGCTGGTCTCTCCTCCCATTCTGTATCCGTAGCCATTGTTACTGCGACAGTTGTTGTCCAGGAACTGAGTGTGACAGGTTGCAAGCTTTAGGGGGAAAGCCAAACTTCGGCACAATCCCTGCGTCCGAAGGATAATAGACTATCCTTCCGAACGGAGCGAACTTCCAAGCCCTCGTTTGTGAATCCTATTAGCTTTGACTAGACCATACTAGCGGACATCTCAGATGGACTATGCTTTGCATAGACTCCGACCAAAAAGCTTTCCATCCATTAAATCGAGCTTGAGAACGCCATTCAATCCAGGAAGTGATACGTGATTCATCGGATCTGCCCAGTGGCCATTACTAGAGTCGCTTTTCTTCTCCTCGTCCTGACTAAGTTGATTTCATTGGCAGAGGCTGAACAACGTAGTTAGATCGACTAGGTCACACGTGATCTATTGTCACCTTTCTGGCAGTCGCTCATTACTCTCTGTGGGAAAACGTTCAGGACCTTATCAGTGATTAGTGACAAAGCGTCTGGAAGGATTTAATTATAAAAGCATTTAAAATAATTTGTATGTAATACAGATGAAAGAAAAAAAGCATTAATAATATCACCATAGTTCAAGTTCTAATGCCAGGGTCGAGCAGACTATGGCCCCAATATAGTTAGAGCCCAATATCAAAAGATCAAACTGGGAAAGAGTAAAATGAGCTCCTCTGAGCTGCTATATACAAATAACTAGGGGCATATGACTGTCACGGGCCAAGGTGGAATTCTAGATACAGGGGCTATACAGGGGTATTAGGTGTATATATAGGACCCTTTTCCTCCCACATATCGGAAAAGGGTCAGGCGTTACTGGTCTATATACTGCTACCCACCTGCAAAACTGCTGCTTCTAGCCTTTCACGCTGTTGCCCCAAATAACCTGACAATGACCAGATCTTGTAACAATAAGGCAACCCCCCCACCAACGAACCACCCCATCAACGCGCCACCCCACATCCGCGTAACGCGTTGATCCACTTACTGATTTCTTTCTTTATAAAAGGGCTCTTAACAACGTTTTAGAAAATTTAAAAAATTATCTTTTTATTTATCAAAATCTGCGTTTTGGAACGATATGCAGCTTACAATTTAATTCCGTATGGCGCAAGCCATTAAAAAAGTAAAACGTAAGAAATTCTTTCGCTTAGTTTCCAAAAGCTACCAGGTCGATAAATTATATATAATACGCCGTATTAATGGTATACAGACGAAACAAAAAGTTAATAAGGGTTACCAGAAATTATTACGAATCCAAAAAGAAACTTTAGTTAATTAAGTTATCGTACAAGGTTATTTAGGCTATACATTATCTTATTCCCGATTCCGCTTATACGCATAACGGCTCCTAATTAATAACGGCAGCCCCGAACGCCTAAAAAAAAGTTAAGTAACCCGATTGTTACGCCGCCATCCTAAAATTAAAACCTTCAAAAATACGACGATCGATTATAAACGTTTAAATAACGCTTCCCCAGTTTTTACTAACGTCTTATTCGATCGTTTTGCCTTATCGGAAATTAAGGTTATTAAATAAAGAAATCGATTTAACATAAACGAAATCGGAATAATAAAAAACATAAAAAAAAAAACGCTTTCGTCTTTAAAAAAGCCCTTAAAAAACTATCTTTTTAAAAAATACTTTTAAAAAATGGATTATTATAATCACATACGTTAATATTAACGGGCGTTCGTTATTACCTTTCGTAATTTTTAACGGCGTTAACGTACAATAACAATAATTTCCCGATTCGGATAATAAGGCATACGAAAACTAATACTTTACCATTTTAAAAAACGGCTAAACAAATACCGAAATCGGCTTAAAATAACTTCGCAAAATTTTTATTCTTAATACCAAACCCGAAAACCCTAACGAATAAAGGCTCCTAGTTATCGATAACCACAATAACCATACCATAGAAAACTTTATGTAAATATACCTTTAAAATAAAATTTACATTATCTTCCTGCCTGCTTACGTTTCCTATATCTTCCAGCTTTTGGATATAGGTATATTTGCTACCTTAAAACGGAAGTTCTGTTATTAATTCTGCGAACGTTATTACGGACGGGTTTCCGAAATTACAAATAAAACCGATTTCCTTTAAGCGTTTTCGAAAACGTAAAGTAAGGTTATAATAACCTCGAAATACATCTTAAAAAGCTGGGAAATAATAAGTTTACGTCTTATTAACAAGGCGAAAATGTTAAATAACAGGTACGTTAAGGGAAAAAAAATAACGGACGCACTTATTCCGAAATCGATTTCTACCCTATTACGCCTTAACTTCCTTATCTAATTAATTATTTTAAATATCAAAACACCTAAATCATTTAAGGATTTAACTCGGATCGAAAAAAACCTGGTAAACGTTAATCCAACCTTTGGAAATCCTATTATACGCCTTTTATTCCGTAAATTCGCGAAAACCCTTAACGAAAAAACGAACAAATTTTCCGCTACCGAAATATATAACAATTAATTAACTGCCGCCCTTAAAAAAGCGAAACCTAAGAAACGTAAAAAAATACAACCCGAACCAAATAAAGTTTTCGTAAAGATAATATCGGTAAAAAAAGTAAAAATAAGGCTTAAAGCCCTTACGAAAGTACGTTTTATTGTTATTCGGAAAAATTAACAAAAAAACGAACCTTCCGAAAGCGAAAAAAAAAACAACGATAATCCTGATTGCATTATTGTACGTACCCGTTAGTATGGAATTAATTGATTAAGTAATTGTTAAAATATTGTTATTTGAATTAAAGGGTTATGGTAGCGATAGCTTCAAAAATGGGGTGGCGCGTTGATGGGGTGGTTCGTTGGTGGGGGGGTTGCCTTAACAGAGGGATCACCCCCTCAAATATCACCTGCACGCCAGGGCTGTTATAACACGTATATGCGCTTCTTCCTCCTTTCAAGTTCTTCTCTGTAGTCCAAAAGTTTTTGTCGCCCAAATGCGGCCTCTTGCACTATATGGCCCAGACCATACCTTTCCGGTGACCGACATATGGCGCAATCTATAATTGGACCGTCGTCGTTCTCGATGGCTAGTTGTTCTTCCCTTGCGTCATAATACACGTCCCCGTCGTCTTCATCATACCATATATCTCCTTCAGAGTCCATTTCTGCTCGATATCCTGCATTCTGGAGAGCATTACAGAGTGTTCGCACCAGAGGAAATGTTGACATCTCACGCCGGCCCTCCGCTGTGGATATAGTGTGGAAAAACAGGGCACGAGGATGTCCGAGGCTTCCGGGAAATCCGTTATCCTCATTGTCCTGGCCGTTTTCATTGTCGTCGTCGTCATAATCGTTCTCATCATCGCCTTTGTCTTCACCTTCGTCTCCATCTTCGTGGTCTTCGTCATCCTCAGTATCGTCATCATACTCTTCGTCCCCGTCGTCCTCTCCGTTCTCTTCGTCCCCGTCGTCCTCTCCGTTCTCTTCGTCCTCTTCATCTTGAAGGGACATCTCAGTTTCTTCTTGGGGATTTCTTGTCCTGGTAACGTTACCACGTATGCAGAAAGTATTGGCGTAATTCGGTTTCCTCTCCATTTCTGCATTTTCATAGAAAACCTCCCAATACCCAAAATCTTCATCGGATTTGCATATATACCCACCCCGGCCGTCGAAATCTGCGTCAATAAAGCTCCATGCTCTCGCCATTTCCGGCAACTTCATCTGATAAAAACGCTCGAACCATGGGGAGTGATGATTGCACGACATCTCTCTACAAACAATCTCGTGATGCACAAATTGAGCCGGCTGGGATAGATCAGCATTGTGCATCAAGAGATGTGACAGTAATATTTCGAGATCGACGGAATTGAATGCATGCATCTGATTGATCTCGTGGAACAATGCATACCACGTCGTTTGTAAATGTGCATCAGTAAGGTTGGGATTTGCGCCGTGGAAAAGGAGAAAATGCGCCATGTTGAAGCGTTGCCATGTCGCGCTCAGTCGCAATGGTGGTCCGCTCCACGTCATTTCGCTTGTATTGACGTTGGCGCCGCTCGTGAGCAGTGCCGATGCGACAGCTAATTCACCCGAAGCTACTGTTTCGTGGAGAGGAGACGCGCCCCCGGCTCCGCTGATGCTAGGGTCTATGCCCGCAATCTCAAGGGCGAATAAAATTTCTGGCCAATCGCCAAAAGAACAAGCCGCATGCAGCAGAGACTCGCCGAACCCGTCGTTTTTTACCCCCCAGTCGGAAAAGCCAAGGGAGCGCAGTGTGCGAAGCTTCCATTTATAGACATCATAACTGTCGCGGCTGGACACGAGGCGTGAGGGATTGATTCCAAACGATTCAACGTCTGCTCCGTGAAATAGCAGTAGGTTGAAGAGGCCGGAAAGTCCAAGGTCGAACGCTTGCAGGGTTGCTGGCCTTAAGATAATCAAGTTAACGGGAACAATTTCTGGAACCGGTTCTGTGCGTTAATGAAAGCCAGACGTACAATTCATCCACTCCGTGATACACATTTGGGGTACATCCTTCGTCAAGGAGATACTCCATAACGGCCTGGCCTTTAAATGGAGGTCCTAGGGAATCATGGGTGAAAGGGCACTTTCTTTGGCTTACTCTTAAAACGTGCTGATCATGCCGGTTAACAATCGTATTTGTGCTTGTTAAACAGCCATAGGCTAAGACAAAGATCTAACGCACCTCGAGCAGGCCATGTCTGTTCTTATCGTCCAAATCGTATATGCTTGCCTGCCTAGTTTCTAGAAGGTATCGAACTGCGTCAAGGTCCCACACAAAGCAGGCGTGAAATATCGGGGCATCGGGTGGTCGGATGTTTACGGTAGTAAGCGAGCAACCTAGCCAAGGAATAGACATCCAGTACTGTGCGTTATATTTGGCCTTCAACTCGAAATAAAGAATGTGTTGATGAATTAACCGAAGACCTATGCTTAGGATCAGACGTGCTTTCCTCAGTTTTCGCTTTGAAGCAATTGTAATGCTAAGTCCAACACGAGGCTTCATCTGGAAAGTCAAAATGGGTTCATTAATTGCCCGAAGTACCCAAGTGGAGCTTTGCGTGATCTTTCTCCTTTCGTGCTGTAACAACTGGCGTTGGACGACCACGTCGACGTCTATCTCGTCATGGGCTCCGTTGAGCCGTGCCGTTGAAGGGTTCGGTGATCGTCGGTCCATGACTGCGTGGCTGATTTGTTGATCTATTTTCGGCCTACCGGACGAAAATCCTGACTCCATTGTCTGATCATGGTTCTTCACAACTAGATGCTTGAGCTGGGAGACCTCTTTGCAGAGCTGCTGTTGCATGATTTCAATGCTCTGGAGAAGTTAGAGTCGGCCTATTGAATCAGCCTGCGTTCTTATCATACCTGAATTAGATTTCGGCCGCTGTTTTCTGGAGAGACAACGGCTTTTGTCATAGAGTCTAGTCTGGTGTTGATCCCGCTAACGTCGCGTTTGATGCTCTTCAAGTCTGACCTGGTCTCGCTATACTATCCACCAATTTAGCTCAATTACCTAAAAAGAGAGAGCACAATAACGCCAATCTTACTTCATGAAAGACACCAGAAAGTTGTTCATACACGTGTTCCTTGACCCCTTCAACTGTGTCGACTAGTTTAGGGTACAGCGTATCCTGACTCGAACGGAGAGCAGAGATTGAAGTCTGGTGCATCGAACTGAGACGACTACGTGCCCGAAACTAGAGCATCAGAAAGCAGTCCTGAACCGAGAGGAGTAGACATATGAATTGTTGATATTGCATGAACAAAGGAAAACAACCCACACTGTCAAGATGCTCAAAGCCACGTCCAGCGTATGCTCGGCGTCTTTGACTTCGTTCATCGTCGCCTGAGCCTTTCTTTTGTCGATAGTGGCCCACCGTAGCCGTTTGTCGATGCGTTTGGAGTTACTTGGTCGCTGAAAGCTCTTCAGGGCTTGTAGGGTGTCTGCGTTTGATCGTAGACAGTTGAACACTATTTGGCGATGAGCGGCTGGGAAGAAGTTATGTAAGTCCATGGTGGAGCCTTTCTCTTCAAGCTTTTCGACCTGTTCGATAATCATTTTCAAACGATCAAGTTTCTTTGCCAGCTGAGCCAACTCTTCGGGTGCGTTGATGATAGAGTGCGAAACATTCCAAGCCGACGCGGATGTTTTCCTAGCTATATCAAGTAGCTGCGCCACGGAGGCAGTGGCTCCGACGATGCTGAGTGGTTCCATTTGAACATAAGACTATAGAAATATCTTATCACAGCGAGCCCGAATGACTTTTCACGGTGACAATGTCCGGAACGACGATGAGCGAAGGTAAGAGATCGGGTGTATTGCGGGGTTGAGCGTTCGGAGTGAGGCTTTGCCACTGCCATTGCCCGGCGCTCTGCCTTACCCGGCGCTCTGCCTTGCCATCTGGTATTGCATGCATGATGGCTGACTATGGTTAAAAGCTACACATAATTAGGGGTGCCGTGGCTACTAGCGCGCCCTACTGGTACCTGACAGTATGCTTAAACTTTTGCCTAATACCATAATATAGCATTTTGGCTCCTAATCAGAAGCCGAGAGATAAATGCATATTCATAATCTATCTACCAGGCGGTGGCTCAATTCTTGTGACCAAAGCATGTTTATTCAGCAACGTAAAATTTATTGGATAGCGGGCGACCCCCGCGACCCTCCGCGCATCTCCGAGGCACTCTGTCACGACTCACATCCAGTTACGCATGAATCTCCTCGCTACGAAGATATCTTTCCGGCCGAGGCACCGCCGTTGTGTATAGTCCACCTCAGCAGCCCGAATATACTCGCAGCGAAAGAGTCATTCGGAGGGCACGCCATCACACCCGAAAGCACAAACCCGGCAAGCTCTTGGCTTTGGAGATGATCCATAGGATATCCCGTTTGCTGGGAGCGTCTGAAACGTAAAAAGGCCATGACGCTCCTGGCATGAAGCATAAGAGACGGCTTTGTCACGTCAGACTAAAGCAGGAACAGCGACTTCTGTGAAGCTATACCAAGATGACCTCGTTAGACGAGTTGCTAGAGTCGGCATTGAGCAATGGCATGGCTCCCGGAATCGTGGTCATCGCCAAAGACAAGGACAGTAAGTAATTGCGGCCGTCTCACCGGTGTCTCCTTATTCCTTTAGGAGATTGTTGACCCTTCTCTTCCCTTCAAGGGGAAAGTTGATTACGCGAAGGCATTTTCGCGTCAGGGTGGGACGTCGTACAACTTGGACACCGCTATGGTCGTATCTTCCATGACGAAGTTCCCAACGTCGGTCGCCGCACTGCAGCTCGTCGACAGGGGCCTCGTGACTCTGGACGAGGACCTGTCGCGGCTGCTCCCGACTCTCGCCGAGAAGGGTGTCCTCACATCAGTGGCGGATGATGGGACACTGACGACGCGCAGGCGGCAGAAGCCTATCACGCTGCGCAGCCTGGTCGCCCATTCATCAGGCGCCGGCTACCCCTTTCTAGACAAGCGCCTCGGCAAGATCCGGACCACACAGAAACACGAGCCGCGCAACGGCACGGTCGAAGAGACGTTCGGCGTACCGCTACTGTTCGAGCCTGGGTAGGGTTGGGCGTACGGCACCGTACTCGCTTCTCTTAGACGACGGGCGGCTGCTGGCAGGGAGACCGCCGCACTGATGTTCCAGTCCAGCTGACGCCCGCGAGCCGGCAGGCCCTTGCCGAGTTCATGGAGACGCCCGACATGAAGCTCCTCTTCCCCTAGCCGCCGATCGACCGGGACTATGGGCTCGGTGGGCTCCTCATCACCGGAGACGAGCACGAGTATTGGCGAAAGGGGGCGCTGATGTGGGGTGGCGCCGCGAACCTCAACTGGGTAAGTCATTACCAAGCTCTGCATTGGCGTGGAGTTATTAGTCTGCATAAGGCGTATCCTCCAGCTAAGAGTAATGCAACTATGTAGTTCATCTACCGTTCTGCAGGGATTTGTGGCGTCTTTGGCTCTCAGGTGATGCCACCCGGGGACGCCAAGATGAGGGCGTTAATAAATGCTTTCCATACCGACATCTACCGGAGAGCGGGGAAGCTAGCATATAGCGCCGAAGAAAGGCTCTTGGTGACTTCGCCCTATTCTCGTTCTCTCGAGTATACTTTGGGTCTTGGCAGTTCGCAGAAACTTAACGCGTCTGATTGTACATAGCATTTGATAGGGGGCTGAATTTGTTATGACACTTTAGGAATACCTTAGGCCTTATCCCGAATTCTATGTTTTGTTTCGCATACTCTATCCTGTATTCGCGCCTTGACTACCTTATTAATCCGTACATTAACCTGACATTTATGTTGAAGTGAGGGTCAAGGTCTTCTTAATAAGTAAAGTGACATAACTCCTATAAGTGTTATATATATATATATATATGGGCTTTCTGCTACCTTAATAGATAGCTGATTTTTTAATGAAAACGCTTATTATTTTGTTTATTTTAGCAGGTGATAAGCCCGGAATTCCGCATTTAAAATATTTATAATTAAGTATTATATATCTTGTGTTATAACCTAACCAGGCTTGGCTTTTTCAAGGACGGAATCTTAGAAGAATAAGATCTAACGGTAACCCAAAGTTACGTAACCGGCTTAAAGGGCTTAACGGTTTTAGTACCTTAAACGCTTTAAGCTATGTGGCAGCATTTAAAAGGTTTAACGGGCTTAAGGATTTAAGCGTTTTAAACGCTTTGAACCAAAAGTAAGATATATACGCTTATTATTTTCTATAGCTTTAGATAATACCAGTTTATAATATAACTTAATTACCTAGATTATCTTTAATTATTTGTTATTATTAAACGTAATTAATATTATCGTTATTATTTAGTTTTTTATAATATTATTACTAACATAAACCCGCGCGATTAAATTTAATAATTAGTTAATTAACTTAGTCATTATACGTTATAAGCTTTTGTTTAATAATATAGTTAAATTTTAAATAATATTCGAATTATTAATATATCGATTAACGTACTGGTAATAGCTATTTTAAAATTTACGGCTTAATAATTCGAAGATAAAATTAAAAAAGCTTAAAGTTATTATTTAATAATTTATTAACGAAATAATAACAACCTAATAAGTAAGTTTTCGCAAAATAAAACTTAAGAAACCTTAGCTTTATAATGGAAAAAGGAACGTTTAAAGTTTTCTAACCTAAGTTCGGGTTTATTTCCGCTTTAAAAAACTTATTAATTTAACGGATTAAATTTTCGCTATCGTCGATTATTTAAAAAAAGATACCTTTAATTAGTTTAAACTTATATAAGGAACTTTTTAGAAAACGGAAAATCGAATTAGGAAAAGACCACCCGGAAGGTTTTTTCTAATTATATTAACTTTAAAAACAAACTTAAAAGTAATTTCGAAAATCCAGACGACAAACAAATAACAGCTTAATAGATTTTCTAACTACGTTTAAAAAATTAGCCTTTAAGTACGTCGTAAAATTTAAGAACCTTATAATAAAGGCAGGATAAACGGATAACGAAAACGATATCTTAATCGATATGTTTTATAAAAATTGAAAGAAAAACGTTAAAAACGAAATTATTAAGTTTCTACAACTTACGACATTTAATAAATATATTACAAAAACAATAAAAATTAACAATCGACAATTCGAAAAACGACAAAAACAATAAGGATACTTTACCCTACAGGTTAGATATTCCAAAATTAATTAAAAAAACGCAAGGTACCTTTTACTTCCTATAAAATAACTCCAGGATTTATAAAACTTAACATTATTTAACGATGGAACATAAGCCAGGTATAATATTACAATTATGGCAAGATGGGACATGTTGCCAAACGATATAAGTCGCTATTAAAAACCGATAAGAAAATACATTAAGCTTTAGTACTTAAAGAACCGCTAAAAAAACAAAACGGTAACAAATAAGTTAACAAAATCTATATTTGCAAAAACAATAATTAAAAAAAAGCATAATAAAAATTAAAAACGGCCAAAACCTTTTTATAGGCAGTTATAAACAGGTAAATTCAAAAAAGCCGATATGCGGATTTCCACCTTATTTATTATAACTAGTTCTAATACTTTACTTATTTAAAGGAAAAATAACGGATTTACAAACGAATTATTCGTATGTAAAAAAAGGGTTTCGACTTTTATACCCGGACGGGGTATAACAAAAAAAACTAACAGTAATACCGAAAATTACGAGCCTTTACCATATAAAAAAATTAAAAATACAGCATCTAGATTAACATGGCCAAAAAGCGAAAAATGCCCTTAAAGGAACCTTACGTATTATTTCGGATAATACGATTATTAAACCCCAAAAACCTAATCCAGAGGTCTATCGATAAATATTATTAAAAAGCTATTACAGAAATTTAGTTATAACTAACTTTCGAAATAGATTCCCAAAAACGAAAGAAATTATGAAAAAGTTAGTAAAGTTTTCCAATTAAAACCAACCAATCCTTTACGCGGGATGGGAAGCTATTAAGGGACTAAAAGATAACATTTGCGATATAATAAACCGGCTATATTAATAGGAAAAAAAGATTTTCCAACTTAAAATTTAACTACGCCGCTAAGAAGGCCAAACGAAATAAATACAAAAACTATATAAGCAACTTACGGAATAAATCCAACAATTTACAAAGTTCCCAAAAAACGCCACCTATAAAAGAACCTTAGGATAACGAGAATTGGAAGCAATAATAAGGATTTTCCAAAATAGCTTTAAGTATAATAATAAAAGCTAATAACGAGCTTATCACCTTAAAAATACGAATTAAAATATATTAATATACCGTAATAATAAATTACGAAATTTTAAACGTTAACTACATTACCTCGAAATTAATAAATTAACTTAGACTGCCATAAAAAAAAACCTTTACATCGGCGAAAACGCCAAAAATTAAACATTCACTTACGATAACGGAAAAATCATACGCGAAATTAATTACTTCGAAATTTTTATCCAAAAACAAATTTAAACAATTAATTTCGATATCGTTCTATAAAGGAATTACGACATGATTTTAAAAAGGCCATGGTTATATCAATACAACTTTTTAATCGATTGGAATACTAACTAAATAAAATTTACTTTATACTTTATCGCCAAGCAAAAATAACGAATAAAATTTCCATATTTAAGCAACAACAGGAAGAGCGACAAATGCAAATATAAAGATACAATAAAAACTTTATTACCTAAAGGAATAAAACATTAAAAAAAAGAGCATAACAAACGTATTCGACGTATTATAGCCACTATCCGGGCATAGTTTTACGGTATAAACGAAATTTTGGAATACCAGCCCGAAAGGCCAGAAAAAAATATGGCTAATATATCATTACAATATCGCCAGTATAAGCGACTATTTAAAAAAAAACCTTAAAACGAAATTACCAAAATACAGCAAATAGGACTCTAAAATAATCCTTAAAAAAGGTACCTTACCTAAATTTTATCCCATTTACAATTTAAACGAAGCAAAACTTTATATCTTACGCGCGTACCTGGAAAACAGATTTCAAAAAAGGTGGATTCGACGATCTACATCTTTAACTAGATATTTTAAATTCTTCGTACCAAAAAAAACGGCAAGTTACAATTAATAATAAACTATCGATATTTTAATAATATTATTATTAAGGATAGCACACCCTTATTACTAATTATTAAAATAAAAAACCGCCTATGAAAAGCCAAATAATTTACCGCTTTAAATTTTAAAAATAAGTATAACATAATTCGAATTAAATCAGAATATAAATAAAAAACGGCTTTTAAAACAAAATCGAACTATATAAATATTTGGTAACATTAATAGGACTTACGAACGTACCAGCAACTTTTTAGCGAATAGTTAATTACGTACTTCGAAAGTACCTGGATATTTTCGTTATATGCTATCTAAACAACATTTTGATTTTTTTAAAGTCGGAAAAGGCATACGCAAAATACGTTCGTCAAGTTTTTTAAATACTACAAAACGTTAATTTGTTAATTAACGCCAAGAAAAATTAGTTCCATATGCAGGAAATGGAATATTTGGGATGTATCATTACCCCCGGATACATTAAGATAAACCCGAAAAAGTTATAGCAGTTACCGAATAGCCTATATTTATTACCGTTATAAAGGTACAGGTATTTATTAAATTCGTTAATTACTATCGAAAATTTGTTAAATACTTTAATAAAATTGCGATATTATTATTTAATTTTACCAAAAAAAGAAACGAATTCTAATAAACGACGGAAACAAAAAAAGATTTTTAATAAATTAAGGACGTAATTACTAATAAACCAATATTGATTATATACGACCCAAAACGCCTAATTAAACTAAAAACCGATTTTTCGGATTATATATTAGGCGCGGTTATCGGATACCGAAATAATTAAAAAATACTTTACCCGATTGCTTTTTATTTATATAAGTTAAAAAAAACGGAATTGAATTATATATTCCCGACAAAAGGTTTATGGCCATCGTTAAAGCTTTTCGAGAATTTAGGTATATACTTAAAGGAAACCTTTACCAAATTAAAATTTATACCGATTACAAAAGCTTTACCCGTTTTATTACTATACGAAAACTTATAAGACGATAATTAAATTACGCGGAAAAGCTAACGGAGTATAATTTCATTATTATTTATTAAAAGGGCTTTAAAAACGGCAACGTAAATGCCTTTAATACACGATCTAACTTAAAAAAAAAGTTAGTTAAGGTTAACTATAAATTCTTTAATATTACCTTAGAAGAATATTTGAAATTACGACAAATTGTAACGATTAAGGTAATACCCCTTAACTTATATTAAAAAATACAGCAATATAACGACAACTTATCAGATAATTAAAAAATAAATAAAATTCAGGTACCGGAAAAATATCAACAGGATTTAATATAGGACGTATATTAATATTTATTTCATGGATATCCAGAGATTTATAAAACCTTAAAACGATTATAACGTACTTATTACTTTCTTAAAATAAAAATAACAATATAGAAAGTTAAATAAAAATGCAACGTTTGCATTAAATTTAAAGCTTCAAGGCATAAACTATATGGAAAATTACAATTATTTCCAATTTTACAATAATTATGGAACTTTGTTATTATGGATTTAATTACTAAACTTTCCTTATTTGAAGATTTAATAACAGGAATATATTATGATAGCATTTTCGTTATGATCGACCGCTTTATAAAATTTTCTTATTTTTTACCTTATAATAAAGATACCGACGCAAAATAAATGGCATACATTTATTTCCGACATATTTTTAACGTACATAAGTTGTTAATAAAGATTATTTCAGATAAAGGTATTACGTTTATTTTTAAATTTTGGTAAGGTTTTATAGTATAAATCAGCCTAAACTATAAATTATCCAGCGTATTTAAATCTTAAATAAACGGATAAATAAAACGATTAAATTAAATTTTCGAAACTTACTTACGATACTATATTAATTATAAACAAAATAATTAAGTCGAAAAGCTATTAATAACCCAATTAGCTTATAATACCAGTTATTATAAAAACATTAAGATAACTCCAACAAACGTCAATTTTGGTTGTATACCGGAAATTTATAAGGAAATATGCGATAACGGCTTAGTTAATATTAAAGCAATTTTGACGTTAAAATAACTTAAGTAATTAATGCAAAAATGGAAATAAAACTCGAATTTGTACGTAATTAAATAAAAAAGTACTATAACTAAAAAGGGTTAAAGAGATTAATCTTTTCGGAAAAAAACATGATTTACTTAGTTATTAAAATATCAAAACTAAACGCCTAAATTAAAAATTCGATTTTAAGTATATCGGCTTATATAAGGTTACTAAAAAAATTTCTAAAAATAATTACGAATTACAGCTACCTTTAAAGGTTAAGCTTTATTTAGCTTTTTATGTTTCCTTGCTTAAGTTAATATTAAATACTATTAAAGTTAGTACAAAATAAAAGGATAAAGCAGAAAAAATTATATTAATATATGAAATAAAGAAAGTTTTAAATATACGCAGAAAAAACGGATTTATTAAGTACTTAGTTAAATGGAAAAATTATCCAGATTCCGAAAATACCTGGAAACCCGCCAAAAATCTTATAAACGCCTAGCGTTTTTTGAAGAACTTTTACTAATAATGCTGGAACCCGTTATAAGCGCCCTTTAATTTACGTTATTAAGATTGGACCAGTCGATAACGTTAACGTTAAATTAGTTAATCGAGGCCGCGGTTTACGTAAACGCAGCAATTTCGGTAAATAACCTTTTTTGCCTCTTTTTCAAACGAATAAACTTTTATTACTTTAGTACTTTTGATACCACGGCGGAATATTTCCAACCTACGATTACGAAATAGCCGTTGTTACTTTTAAAAACGATTTAATTTGTTAGCGATAATACGTAATATTTTTCGAACCTACTTTTCTTCGCACTTTAAACGATATTTTTTATCTAACAATTTTTTATGCTCCGTTTTTAAAGGTCCGAATATATTATAAAAACCCTTATACGAAATATAACGCGTACATTTCCCAAAATTACGAAAAACCTTACAATCCATATTTTTTTTTCATATCGAAAATAGGAAAATATCGTAAAACCAATTCAAACGAGTCGCTTAGTTAAAATAAAAACGTTAGTACGTTAACGAAAACGGAACTTTTTAATTCGATTAAATATAATAATTAACCCCAGAAAATATTAAAAAATAAAAGTAAAAAAAAGGAAGTTATTTACTTAAAAACGATAAACAAAGAATTAATTTTTAAAAGCAAAAATCCTAAAAGAAAAAAAATCGTATTATAACTTAAACAGGCTTAGTTTTTTTAAAAACGGACGGAGTTTTAAAAAAATAAGATCCGACAATAACCTAAAGTTACGTAACTGGTTTAAAATTTTTAACGGTTTTAGCACCTTAAACGCTTTAAGTTATATGGTAACATTTAAAACATTTAACGGACTTAAAGATTTAAGCGCTTTAAACGCTTTAAACCAAAAATAAAATATATACGCTTATTATTTCCTATAACTTTAAATAATACCAGCTTATAATACAACTTAATTATCCAAATTACTCTTAATTATCTGCTATTACTAAACGTAATTAATATTATCGTTATTACTTAGTTTTCTACAGTATTACTATTAATATAAACTTACGTAATTAGGTTTAATAGTTGGTTAACTAGCCTAGCCGTTATATTTTGGTTAATAAGTTAACTAAATTATCGGATTAAATATCGGTTTAAGTTTACCATTATTATTTAAACGATCGGTTTAAATAAATTATTATAATTTTATTTATTATTTATTAATTACAAATTCGATAAATATTATTATTTTTATCGTATTATAACCAACGAAAAATATATTAATTCCGGACGACTTATTCAAAAAGTCTTTTAATAACGATTTCTTATAATTAAATATTACTTTTATATTGTTAATATTAAAAGAAGTTTTTGGTTATATAGAAGCCTTTAGGTATTAAACGTTAATAATAAAGATAATTTTATTTTCGAATTTATTTTAAAGTAATAGTTAAATTTCGATAATTTTACGATCCTTAGGTTAACGAACAAGCGAAATTTATTTAAGGTTAAAGTAATTACGTTAAGTAACGAAACCGTATTTATTAACGAAAGCGAATCTCGGGTTAATAATATTATTTCAGTATCGTTGTAGTTAATACGATTATTAAAATATTTTACGATTAAACTTTTTAACCGCAATTTTAATTTTATAATTATATTTTATATTTTTCTATAGTAATTTTCTATTGGTTTATTATCGGTTAATATAGTTTTGTAACATAATATTAACGTTAACGTTAACGTTATTACTATTTCCGATATTAATTACATCGTAATTAAGTTAAACATTTTGCCGAAATTTACGAATTAAAAAAACTATTCGAAATGGAAAAGATATATAACGATAATTTTAAAAATTTATAATAAGTTATAACGGCTAGGCTAATTAACCAACTATTAAGCCTAATCGTACGGGTTTATATTAGCAGTAATATTATAAGAAACTCAGCAAGAATGAAAACATTAATCACGTCTAATAATAACAAATAACTAAAAATAATCTACATAGCTAAGTTATACTACAAATTAATACTATCTAAAATTATAAAAAATAATAAACGTATATATCCTATTCTTGGCTTAAAATATTTAAAGCGTTCAAACCCTTAAACCTGTTAAACACTTTAAACGTTACCACATAGCTTAAGCCGTTTAAAATACCAAAACTTTTAAGCCCTTTAAACCAGTTACGTAACTTTAGGTTACCGTCGGATCTAACTTTTCTAAAACTCCAACCGTTCTTAAAAAAGCCAAGCTTTATTTAAATTATAACACGATTTCCCTCCTTTCAAAATCTTTACTCTCAAAGATTAATTTGTTTGTTTGTTATTTTAAGTAAATAACTTCGTCTTTTCACTTTTATTTTCTAATGTTTTTCTAAAGCTAATTATTATATTTGACGCATTAAAAAGTTCCGTTTTTATTAACGTATTAAGGCTTTTATTTTAACTAAACGAATTGTTCGAATTAATTTTACGACAGTTTCCTATTTTCGATATGAAAAAAAAGGTATAAATTATAAAGTTTTTCGTAATTCCGGGAAATATGCGCGTTACATTCGGTACGGGGGTCCTTATAACGTATTTGGACCTTCGGAAACGGAACATAAAAAATTATTAAACAAAAAAAACCGTTTGAAGCGCGAAAAAAAGCAAATTCGGGAAACCTTACGTACTGCCGCTAACAAACTAAATCGTCTTTAAAAATAACGGCGGCTACTTCGTAATCGTAAATTAAAAATGCTCCGTTATAATATCAAGGATACCGAAATAATAGAAAAATTTATTCGTTTAAAAAAAAGAAAGGAAATTATTTACCGAAATTACTGCGTCCACGCAAACCGCGGCCCCGATTAATTAATCTAGCATTAATGCCACTAATTGGTCCAATCTTAATAACGTAAACTAAAAAGCGTTTATAACGGGTTCCGGCGTCGTTAATAAAAGTTTTTCAAAAAACGTTAAGCATTCATAAAATTTTTGGCAGGTTTCTAGGTATTTTCGGAATTTAAGTAATTTTTCTATTTAACCAAGTACTTAATAAATCCGTTTTTTTTTACGTACGTTTAAAATTTTCTTTGCTTCGTATATTAATACATCTTTTTTTACTTTATCCTCCTGTCCTATATTAACTTTAATAATATCTGCTGCTAACTTAAAAAAAAACATAAAAAATTAAATAAAGCTTAACTTTCGGAAATAACTTTAATTTATAGTTATCTTTTGAAATTTTCGTAATAATCTTATATAAGCCGATATATTTAAAATTAAACTTTAAATTTAAGCGTTTAGTTTTGATATTTTTAGTAACTAAATAAACTATATTTTTCTTTAAAAAGGTTAATCCTTTCAACTTCTTCTAGTTATAGTACGTTTTTATTTAATTACGTATAAATTCAAATTCTATCTTCATTTTTACGTATAACTATTTAAGTTATTTTGACGTTAAAATGGTTTTAACCTTAACTAAACCGTTATTACGTACCTCCTTATAAATTTCTGGTATAAAACCGAAATTAATGTTTGTTAAAGTTATCTTAATGCTTTCTTGGTAATTAATATTATAAGCTAACTGGGTTATTAGTAACTTTTCAACCCAATTATTTTGTTCGTAGTTAATATAACATCGTAAGTAAATTTCGAAAATTTGGTTCAACCGCTTTATTTATCTATTTATTTAAGGTTTAAACGCGTTAAATAACTTATAGTTTAGGTCGATTTATACTATAAAACTTTACCAAAATTTAAAGGTAAACGTAATATTTTTATCTAAGATAATTTCTGTTAATAATCCATATACATTAAAGATATATCGGAATAAAATATATACTATTTATTTTACGTTTATATCTTCGTAATAAGGTAAAAATAGGAAAATTTCGTAAATCGATCGACGATTACGAAAATGCTATCGTAATATATTTTTGTTGCTGGATTTTCGGATAAGGGAAATTTAATAATGAAATTTATAATAATCAAATCCTATAATTGCTATAAAACTAGGAATAATTATAGTTTTCCGTATAATTTATACCGTAAAGCCTTAGTTTTAGCGCAAACGTCATATTTTCGTTTAACCTTTTGTATTATTATTTTCATTTTAAGAAAATAATAGATACGCTATAATCGTTTTAAGGTTTTGTAAATCTCTAAATATCCATAAAATAGATGTTGGTATATGTCCCATATTAAGTCCTGTTAATATTCCTTTAATACTTAAATTTTATTTGTTTTTTAATTATTAAGTAAGTTATTATTATATTATTGGATTTTCTGATATAAATCGGAAGGTACTGCCATAATTGTTACGATTTATCGTAATTTTATATGTTTTTTTAAAATAACATCAAAAACTTTGTAATTAATTTTAATTAATTTTCCTTTTAAGTTAAATCGTTTACTAAAAGCGTTTACTTTGTTGTTTTCAAAACTCTTTTGGTAAATAATAACGAAATCGTATTCCGTTAGTTTTTTTAAGTAACGTAACTGTCGTCCTATAAGTTTTCGTATAATAATAAAACGGGTAAGATTTTTATAGTTGATATAGACTTTAATTTAATAAAAGTTCCTTTTAAGCATATGTCTAAATTTTCGGAAAACTTTAACGATAGCTATAAATTCTTTATTGGAAATAACATAATTTAGTTTTGCTTTTTTCAATTTATAAGAATAAAAAGCAATCAGGTAAAGTACTTTTTAATTATCTCGGTATTTAATTACCGTATTTAACGCGTAATCCGAAAAATCGATCTTTCATTTAACTGGACGTTTTGGATCGTACATAATTAATACTGGTTTATTGATAATTGCGTCCTTAATTTATTAAAAAACTTCTTCTATTTCCGTTATTTATTAAAACTCGTTTCCTTTTTTAATAAAATTAAACAAAAATATCGTAATTTTATTAAAGTATTTAATAAACTTTCGGTCATAATTAGCGAATCCAATAAATATCCGTACTTTTATAACAGTAATAAATATAAGCTATTCGGTAATTGTTACAATTTTTTTTAAACCCATCTTAATATGTCCTAAAATAATAATATATCTTAAGTATTTTACTTCCTACGTATAAAATTAACTTTTTTGGGCGTTAATTAATAAGTTAACATCCTATAAAACTTAAAAAACTTAATAAACATATCTTGCATATACCTCTTCTAACTTTAAAAAAATTAAAATATCGTTTAGATAACATATAACGAAAATATTCAAGTACTTTCGAAATACGTAATTAACTATTCGTTAAAAAATTACTGATACGTTCGTAAGTTTTATTAATATAACCAAATACTTATATAATCCGTATTTCGTTTTAAAAGCCGTTTTTTATTTGTATCCTAACTTAATTCGAATTAGGTTATACCCGTTTTAAAGTCTAAGGTAATAAACCATTTAACTCCCTATAAACAGTCCTTTATTTCGGTAATTAATAATAAAAGTATCTTATTTTTAATAATAATGCTATTAAAATTTCGATAATCCACTACCAATCGTAATTTGCCGTTTTTTTTAATATGAAAAACATGGGGTACCCCGTTAAAAAAGTAAATCGTCGAATCTATCCTTTTTAAAGTTTATTTTCCAGGTATTTTCGTAAAATGTAAAGTTTTGCTTTATTCAAATTATAGATAAGGTAAAATTTAAATAAAATGCCTTCCTTAAAAATTATCTTATGGTCCCATTCGTTATGTTCTGGTAATTTCGTTTTAAGTTTTTTTTGAAACAATCGCTTATATTTACGATACTGTAATAATACATTAACCATGTTTTCTTTTAGCTTTTCGGGCTGGTATTTTAAAATTTCGTTTATGTCACAAGGTTATACCCGGATAATAACTATAATACGTCGAATATATTTATCATACCCTTTTTCTTTCTTATATCCTATTTCTTTAAGTAATAAAATTTCTATTATATCCTCATACTTACATTTATCGCTTTTTTATTAATCGAATATGGAAATCTTATTCGTTTTTCTAACTTGTCGATAAAATGTAAAATAAAATTTACCTGGCCAATACTCCAATTAATCGAAAAGTTATACTAATACAACCATGGTTTTCCTAAGATCATATCGTAATTCCTTAACGAAACGATATCGAAATTAATTATTTAAATTTATCTTTAAACAAAAATCTCGAAATAATTAAATTCGCGTATAATTTTTCCGTTATCATAAGCGAATACCTAACTTTCCGCGTTTTCGGCGATATAAAAATTCTTTTTATCCTTTAATAGCAATTTAAGCTAATTTACTAATTTCAGAATAATATACTTAACGCTTAAAGCTCCGTAATTTACCATTGCAATATACCAATATGTCCTAATTCGTATTTTTAAAGTAACAAAGTTATTACTAGCTTTTATCGTCGTATTTAAAGCCCTTCTAGGAAGTTTTTGTTATCGTTACTTCCGGCTTTCGCCATCCTAAAGCTCTTTTACAAATAACGTCACTTTTTTGGAAATTCTGTAAACTGTTAAACTTATTCCGTAAATCGCTCGCATATTTTTTATACTTACTTCATCTGGCTTTCCTAACGGCGCAACTAAGCTTTAAGCTGAAAAATCTTTTTTTTGTTAATATAGTTAACCTAAAACTTCGCAATTATCGTTTTTTAACCCTCTAATAACTTCCTATCCTACTTGGGAAGTTAGCTAATTCGAATTAAAAAATTCTATTAATTTTTTTTTGCAATACTTTTCTTTCCTAAAGGTTTATTTTAAATACCAACTAAAAGCCGATATCAGTAATAACTTTCTAACAATGCTTATCGACCGTCCTTTAAATTAGTTTTTTTTTAAGTTTAGTAATTGCACCATTTAAAATAGCACGTAAGGTCCCTTCAAAAGCATCTTTCGCCTTCCGGCTATGTTAATACTAATGCTATATTTTCGACTTTTTCCTATATAGTAAAAACTCGCAATTCCCGATACTATTATTAATCTTCCTAGTTATGCCCCGTTCGGGTATAAAAGTCGAAACCTTCCTCCTACATACGGGTAATTCGTTCATAAATCCGTTATTTTTCGTTCATATAAATAATATACTGGGATTAATCGCAGTTAATAAAGTAAAGGTCCGCATGCCGTATTTCCTAAACCTATCTTTCCATTGCTACCTATAAAAAAGCCTTAACTGCTTTTAATCTTTATCGTAATTCTTCTTCTTCGTCGTCGTAACAAATATGGATTATGTTGACTTATTTATTGCCATTTTAACCTTTTAATAATCCTTTAGGTACTAAGGTTCAATATACTTTCTTGTCGGGTTTTTACGGCGTTTTGCATCGTCTAGCAACATATTCCATTTTGCCACAATTATAACATTATACTTAGCTTATGTTTCGTCGTTAAATAATACCAAGTTTTATAAGTCCTGGAATTATTCCGTAAAAAATAAAAAGTATCTTACGCTTTCTTCCCTAATTAACCTTAAAATGCCCAACCCGTAAAATAAAGTATCCATTTTTTTCTTATCGATTTTCTAATTGTTAGTTATCGATTTTTACTGCTTTTATAATGTATTTATCAAATGTCATAAGTCGTAAAAATTTGATAATTTCGTTTTTAACGTCCTTTTTCAAACCCTTATAAAACACATCGATTAAAGTATCGTCTTTATCGTTTACTTATCCTGCTTTTATTATAAAGTTCCTAAATTCCATAACGTATTTAAAAACTGGGTTTTTTTTAGCGTAGTTAGAAAATCTGTTAAGCTGCAATATGTTCTTTATCCGGATTTTCGAAATTACTTTTAAACTTATCTTCGAAATTAACATAGCTAAAAAAAATCTCCTTAATAATTATCTCCTAATCGGACTCCCTTTTCTCTAAAAAGTTTTTCATAATAAACTTAAACCAATCGAAAACGTTTCCTTTTAAATAAGTTACAACAGCAAAAATTTGATCCGCTAAGTTAATAAGCCCCTTGAAACGAAAGTAAACCTGAATTTAAGTTAGGAAACTTTAAACGTTTTTTTTCCCGTTATAAAGTTAAGATTTCTTAAGCTTCATTTTGCGAATACCAACCGGCGCTAACTAGGCTGCTACTACCTGATTAATAAGTTACCAAATAGTAACCTTAAGCTCCATAATTTTATCTTGGAATTACTGAACTATAAGTTCCGGAATAATTATTACTTAAGTACTGGTCGACATATTAACGGTTCGAATATTACTTAAAATCTAATTATACCACTAAATAAAAGCTTATAACGTATAACGGCTGGGTTAATTAATCAATTATTAAACCTAATCGTACGGGTTTATGTTAACAATAATACTATAGGAAACTTAACAATAATAGAAATATTAATTACGTTTAATAATAACAAATAACTAAAGATAATTTAGGTAACTAAGTTATATTACAAACTGGTGCTATTTAAAACTATGGAAAATAATAAGCGTATATATCCTACTCTTGGCTTAAAATACTCAAAGCGCTTAAACCCTTAAGCCCGTTAAGCACTTTAAGCGCTGTTATACAACTCAAGCCGCTTAAAGTGCCAAAACCTTTAAGCCCTTTAAGCCGGTTACATAACTTTAAATTACCGTCGGATTTAACTTTCTTAAAACTCCGACCGTTCTTGAAAAAGCCAAGCCTTACTAAGTTATAACATAGGTGTAAATTTATACCAAGAAAGTTTTTTGATATAATCGACAAAATATTTTAGTTATTATAACTATGTTAGCTAATTTTTTAACGTAAGGTTGTTATATTATTTTATAACAGCTTAAGCCAATTTATTAAATAATTTGTTAAAATATAAAATAAAGTTATAAAGTTATTTTTTAAGTTAAAAAGGAATTTGGATAAAAAGGTATTTTATCGTTATTATAATTAACTAATAGATAAAATATTATTAAATTCGATAATTACGGTAATGTATGTAAGTTTAGAAAAAAGATTATAAATATTTAAAAGGGGTATATATATATAGGGCCGGAATATAAGCTTTTTGTTAGTTATTTAACCGTTTATTTTGTCCGTAAGTTAAGGAAGAAGTATAAACTTTAGGCGTAAATATTTTGGATTTTTTATATCTAGGTTTTACTCGAATTAATTAACGTTATTTATATAATGAAGGTTTAAAAGATTTATATAGATAAGTTAAAAGGCAATAACGTACTTGTCATAATATTAAAGTTTTATAAAGGCGTAAGTTATAAAAGGAATATTATTAAAATATTAATAAAAAGATAGACATAATTATGATAAAAATGCTTATTTGTAACTATTGTAAAAAACGGTGGCATATTAAAAATAAGTGTTAGGAATTATATCTTTATTTTCGAAAAAAAAAGGGAAGATAAAAAAAGGCATTATTAACATAGAAAATTAAAAACAGAGACGATAGCATCCCTAGCATTTAAATACTTAAATATTTTAACGTTTAATTATAAACTTAACTTGCTTTTTATAAAAAGTCTAAATATTAAACTTTGGATATAGATAACATACCACGTTTAACCGTAACAAATTTATTAATCTAACCTTTATTTTCCTATCCGATAACTTTATTATTGGAGGTATCGACGGCGTCAAGATCCCGGTAATTAGATAAAGTATAGTTAACATAAAATATGCCATTTTAACCAGAACATTATAGGTTAACTTTAAAAACGTTCTTTTCGCCCCCAAACTAGGTATTAACTTGATATTAGTAATATAACTACTGGATAAAAGGGTAAAAATAGCTTTCGAATAAGATTTAAACGAAATCATTATATTAATACGATATAAAAAAAGAATTTAGTATTAACATTAACGTCAACATACTCGGCCTACGGCAAAATAAGCAGTTTTATTATTAACCCGACCGTGAATTAAGCTACTAATTAAGTTATTAACCCGGTTGTTAACCTTAATATTAACCTAAAAACGGCTACCTTTAAAATTTATGCATTTCAATTTGGCAATCTATTTACTTTAAAAACATCTCGAATAACGTAGCATATAAGTAGGTCGGTTATACAAGTAAATCGGTTACATTTTGGCAGTCCGCAACCACAAATCCAAATAAAACAACCACAACGCAATAAATTAATTCAAACTAATCGGATTTTTCGTCGCTAAACGTATTTATAGCTTTATTATAAGTACGCGCATTATATCCGGGCTTGCCGCAGACGCCACATTTCCGTTCCTTCGTTTTAACCCTTTTGTAACGATTACTTTTAGCCGTTATTAGCTACGTTTTTTTATCACCCCTTTTTTTTCGGCTAAAAAAAACTTATTTTTTTATATAGTAAGTGTTTTTTCTTTTTGAAAACGTTTATTTTTGGTTCTTTGGCGTTTGCTAAAAAAAATGGTTAATTTTGCGTAATTTGGCGGTTTCTTTTTTAAGAAAAACGTTTTCGTACAAAAGTATTAAATTACTTTTTGTTAAGAAATTAACCGATTTAATTATTTTTGTCGGTAAGTTCCTCTAGTAATTTTTAATTTTTTTCTGTAAATATTATCCCCGTTTTTTTGTTTTTTGTATATTTCGAGGGGTTTTCGACGGTAGGGAAAAAATAAAACCGGCAGAAGTAAGCGGCGAGACGGTCGGCGTAGGTACAACTGGAAGAATTTCCAAATCGGAAAAAACGTTATTAAGATCGAATGGAACAAGTCCAGCTTTTGCGAAACCGGACTTAATATTATCGGACGTTATAACAGCTTTAAACGTGTCGAGGAAACCGGCAAAAAAATCTTTTTTTGTGATATAAATATAATAACGTCGCATTAAATTTTCGATATAAAGCGTATAAATACGTTTTAAAACGGAAAAGTAAGATACGTCGAAAAGTTAAAACCGATAAGAAAAATAAAAAAGTATGCAAAACGTAATAATATCGTAATTCGCATAATATTTTTCAAATTTTATTAAATAATAACTTTCGTAACCGTTAAAAATAAGGAAACGTTTCCTTTTTTTCGTACGCGTTTAAGTATGTTTATCGAAATGCTAAATTTATTTTAAATTTAATTCGTTTATTGTTTAATTATTATAATTAATTCCGACTTTTTAATCGGGTAATAATAAATTATCGCGATATCAAGATTTAAAGTAAGTTTTCCTTGTTAAAATAATAAATAACGGTATAACTTAATTTTACGAATTAATAACCTGTATAATTGTAATTTATTCCCGATTATTTTATTAAACCTATTTAAATTTTCCACGTTTTTCGGTATTTATAATTATTATACCGTATATTATTAAAAACTTTATTAAAAACCCTGTTTCGTCGAAATTATAAATATCCTTTTCGGTAATGCCGTATTTTGTAATTATAACCCGAACCAGCTCGAATTACTTACGAAATACTTTTAAATCTTCGCATAATATCTTTTAATAATCGATCTTTCGATTTAATCGCGTTTTAAATTTGTTTTGCCGTCGAACAAAGTTCGACGCCCAGTTAACCTTAACGCGATCAGCGATACGTTAAATAAGTAACAAATTTGCTATATCTTTAACATGTTAAAGCCGGACAGGAAACGTTTGCATATTTAAGTTAAAAATTCGGTCGATAATCGATTTTTTTTGGTCGGCGTTAATTTTCGCAAAATAAAAAAACTATCGGTTCGGGAAGGTTTGCCGTTAAATCGGTCTTGCAATATAAATAAGGCTATTTCGTAAATAAAACCAAATCGTTTAAAACTAAATTTCAGGTCTTGTTTTCTTACTTGGACGGCTAAATTCATTTTAGCTTCTTTTGTAAGGCGTTTCATAATATTAATATTGAAAAATAAACGATTAAAAATAAATAATTGGAATCGTTCAAAAAGTAACCAACTTACTTATATAACCGATTTACTTATATGGAACGTTAGTTATATTAACCTTATTAATCTATTTTATTAACTTAAAAATAAAGCTATAATATAAAAAATAGGCCATTTAAACGAAATATTATTATTAAAATTCGAATATATAATATAAAACATAAACAATACGCAAAATTATTACACCTGCGAAAGCTTACGTTAAAAGTTGCATAAAAAAAGTTATATAAAGATACATTACGTAAAAAGGAATATCCAGATAACGTTATTTATTTAAACGTTTGCGGATTATTTTATAATATCGGTACAAAAAACCAAAAATATTAACTTATTATAATAAATAGTTACAGCCGTTTCGGCGTTATTTGAACGATAAAAAATAAACAAAAAGTTTAAACCTATATCGAATAATTTATTAAGTAGTTTAAAATAAAACAAGGCCATAAATGCCGAATATTATGCGTAGATAAAAATGGAAAATTTATTTTAATAACGTTAAGGTATAAATGTTATAACGTAATATTACTTTACAAATTATTAATATAAAATAACACGAAAATAACGGTATTACAAAAACCTTAACATTATAATTCGAAATAAATTCTTATTTATAAAAAAAATATATCTTTTAATTAATAACTCGAAATATTAAAAACAATTAATTATTTACGTAATCGAAACCTTTATAACGTACTCGACATTACTTTATAACGAATAATTTACGAATAAGAACTTAATATCGTATATGTTAAAACTATAAATATTAAAATTTAATATTTTTTCCCTTTAACAAAAAAAGAAAACTAAATAAAAAAGCAAACCAGGAAATATTAATCGGCTATAACGGTAACTTAACATATAAAATCTTAACACCGAAAAAAAATTATTAAAACCTTAACTTAAAATATACATTTCGATATTATAAAAAAAGGCTAAACCGGAAATAATCTCCAAAACTATACAAACCTTCCAAGTTATATAAACTTTCCCGCAAACCTTTCCACTAACCAAACAACAACGCTAAAACATTATTAACAAACGCCAAACCACTACAACAATATAAAGCTTACCAAAACGCATCCCAACAAGCAATACCACAAAGCTTATACCCAATTCCAATTTTAATAATCAAGTCCCAAAACGTTCAAAACTTCGCTACCTACTTCAAAATTGAATATTACATAAAAGCAATTATATATTTATGCTTTACTTATCCCTAGCATTAACAACAAATGTTAAAACCGTAAATAACGACATAAAGCCAGAAATACTTAATAAAATAAAGCGAAATTACTTTTGGGACAAATAACGTAAAGCAATATAAATAAAGCACCAATTTTTCTTAAACAACAATATATAAAAATTAATAAAACCGAAAAGAAATATTCTACGTAACAAATAAGTTTTCAAACTTAAAAAGAATTTAATAACGAAATTACATGCTATAAAGTACGTTATATAACCCGTAATTTCGAATAAATTAAAAAAATAGATTATTTTAAAACTTTTATTTTAATAATAAAATTAATAAATTATAAGGTATTATTTGTTATAATTACTTTTTACTATTTAAAAATCGAACAAATAAATATAAAAATTATTTTCCTTTATAGTAAAATAAAAAAGGAAATATATATAAAATAATTAAAGGAATTCGACGACGGTACGAGCAAAGTTTGTAAGCTAAAAAAGGTATTATATAACTTAAAACAAACGTTAAAAATATAATTTAAAACCATAACCGAATTCTTAATAACGTTAAACTTTAATTTTATTAACGTAAATGTTGGGGTTTATATTAATGAAAAAATAAAATTTATATTACTGTTTACATTAACGATTTATTAGTAATTAACAGAAACAAAAAAACTATTAACAAAATTAAAATAATATTAAATACGCGACTTTAGATAATAAACTCCGAGCCATACTAATATTACCTCAATATTCGCATTTGAAAAAACCGGCCGAATTAAATAATTTTTTAAAATTAATAAAAATATATTAATAAAATATTTGAACTGTACCAAATGGAAAACTGTAACGAACCTGTCATACATCCACCTGGAAGTATGAGCAGTATCCGAAAAGGGTCTTGATTTGCAGGTAACAATAGGGCGAGGAATGATTCAGTGTGTTCGTTAAAGAGATTTAAGGTACTCTTCCCTCACTCAGAGAACGGTGCGGTTGCCTCTGGATGAGAGCTTAGATTGATAGCTAAGGAGCGAAACTATTCAGAGGCTATCTACATAGGAAACTGGTTCATTATATATCCATCCCTTCCATAGTGAGTGTGTCGTGGATCTACGTGATCTATGTGATCTGGTCAGATCACCTAGATCACTTAGATCACTCTCAAGAGACCAAGCCCTGTCGTCCGAGGTTTAGCCGTGGCAGACCCACGTCAGCCCTCCAAGGCAGGCTTTTTTGGGACAGGAACCCCTGTTCCTGTAACAAAAACTGCGAAGAAATGAATATCCCGATGACAATTTCGAAATTAAAAAAGAATTATTAAATTTATCCGAAAAATAATAAATAACTTTTTAATTAATTGTAAACTTTTTGATATATTTAATAATAAGAATTAAACCGGATTTTACTTACGTAATATTACGCGTAAACAAATATTTATTTAACTTTATACCGTAATATAAAGTTATAATAAAACGAATTTTCCGTTATTTATAAAAAACGAAAAAACTGTTATTAAAATCTAAAAAAAATTTTTGGTTAATTATAACGACGTTAATTAAGTAAGTAATTTTAATATTTACAGGTTAATTTCCGGGTACGTTTTTAATTTAAGTAATAAAATAAATAATTATTTATTTAAATGATAAATTAATACGATATTATTATTTTGTAAAGTTAAATACGTTAAATAAATCCAGGTTATTAAAAAAGTTATTTAGTTATAAAGTTTTTTAACAAATTTAATACGGATTTCGAAAAAATAAATAAAAATATTATGGTTAAAATTAAGTTTAATGTAATAATTATTTATTATAATAATTAAAACGCGATTATTTTAACGAAAAACTTAAGTAATTATAATTATTTTAAATATATTAATATTTAATAATATTTTATTAAAAAAATAACAAAAGAAAAAGTTTAATTAAAATATGTCCGGACGGAAGATATAATAACAAACGGCTTAATTAAGCTATTTGTACAAAAGCCGTTTTTAAAGTTTCGCAAAGCCCTTGGCCCAAAGTTAATATTCGGCAACCGTTCGTAAAAATGGAAAGTTAATAACGTAATTACCTATTAAAAGTTGGACCGAATAAGTAAAAACCGGGCCGAAAAATCGATTAATTAAAGCTAACTTAATAGCGGAAGCTTACTGAATTACGGGAGCCTTGAATTACGGAAGCCTTGAGTTACGGAAATTTATTAAATTACGGGAACTGATTAAGTAGTAGAAGTTAGTCGAGATAGGCGACCCGGAACACGAGAGCATAGTAGATTACGGAAGCATGTATACGTATATTGTGAAGCCTTAAACGGGAGTGTTAAAGTGAGGGTTAAGGTCTTCCTAATAAGTACAGTGACATGATTCCTGTAGGTGTTATGTATATATGTATGGCTTTCTGCCACCTTGATAGATAGCTGATCCTCTAATGAAGACGTTTATTATCCTGTCTATTTTAGCAATTCACAAGATGAGGCCTCCCTAGTATATAGACTTATCTGATAGTAAGACGGCAAGGAATGAACGTCCGGATGACGGCAAATTATTATCTTTTCAGCGTTTCTATTCTATCACCATATCTTCCAACAATCTCTCATATCAAAGAGATTTAGCGGAGACTTTTGCATTTACATATCAGTAGCATGTAACTAGCCAGAATGGGAAAAGCCCAGTCATTATCCAACCCATCAGTTACAATTCAGAATCCTCTCAGTGAAGGTGAAGCCACCTGGTCCCTTCGGTACTGTTTAATGCAATGCATATAAACAAAAGGCGGTACATGCCAATGCCGAAACACCTTATCCTCGTGGCATGTGGATAAAATCTGGTTGAAAGATCTCCAAAGTCATGCCACACAGTAGTAAAGGTTCCAGGCTTAGTCGGCCCACCCCTCAAGGCGCTGACACACGTCGCTGACGTACTCGGGGTAGCGCCTTGTCCGTCGCCGAGGTCGTCGGGGTTAACGCTTCCAGACTTCTATTCTCTGAGAGCCGGGCGGATGGTCGAGGGTTGGTCGCTTTCGCCCCAGTTCGCCATGTTGCCCTTGTAGTGCTCGGCGCCGCCCTGGATCATACCGTCGATCTGATCTTGGCTTAGGCTGTCCTGGTTCTCGTATCCAGGGCAGTTGTAGCACTGCATGAGACCCGCCATCGGTGTTACCAGTCTGGGCCACGAAGGGCCTCTTTCTCTCGAATTGTATACCAATTTATGTCAGGAAAATATATGTCAGGTTATTTGGGGCAACAGCGTGAAAGGCTAGAAGCAGCAGTCCCGCGGGTGGTAGCAGTATATTAGACCAGTAACGCCTGACCGTTTTCCAATATGAGGGAGGAAAAGGGTCCTATATATACACCTAACACCCCCTGTATAGCCCCTGTATCTAGAAGCTTCCCCCTTGGCCCGTGACAATATATCTCCAGGAGGTAGAAGGAATGGCGCTGCGAGATGTCAAATCCAGCAGGCATGAACAAGTTGATCATGGCTCAACCAAGTTTCAGCTCCGGGGAAGTTTCGCCAGTGCCCAGAGTAGGAATTCAGCAGTAGCGTGGATGCTCTCGTTGTTGACTTTGAAGCTCGACAGCGGAGAAGGGGTAGCATGGGTAGCTGCCGTGATAGCCAGAAGGACGGACTTGAGGGCACCCATTGTGAGCAGATTTGTTTATCCTAAAGGAGTAACTGCGAAGACCGTGTCTGTCTGTAAGGAGAGGAAGATTCGATTCCAAGGCTTGATTCTTGGGTGCCGGTCTGAAAGAGGATATCAGGAATCGTCTTCCAAGCGAATCTCTCAGTATTTATATATACCGAAATCAGGCTACTGGGCATAGAGCGCCTGCTGAATAGAAACGGCACTTACTGAGAGTTAACGGATGGTCAGTTCGATCGCACCTCCCGAAGGGGGAAAGCTCAAGGGGCAACACATCGATGACAAGTAGGACCCCGAAGCTGACTCTCAGTGCGCCTTTGTGATCATGACGGGATCGAAAAGGCAACTTTAGAGAGCCAGCCGGCTCTCGATTTCTCTTAGTTGCTTCGCGGAAGGCGGCCAAGCATCTAATCTCAATATATGTTCAATGTTGCAACAGTTTGACAACCGAAGCCCAACACGACCCCAAACGACATAAAGAGTAGCTGGCAGCTGAAGGTCGATCAAGAATATAGATGTAATATTCTTATGTTAACTTGAAACCATGTCTAACCTAGGACCAGCACTCGTGCGTCATATCATCGTTAATAAGCAAAAGACGTCCTATATCCCTTTGGTCGGAGTTGAACAGAAAATCTTGAATAATTAAGTAAAATGCACGCATATCATCTTGAGTATTTCAAGTGGCTAGCAAAGTAGCATTACTTAAATCCAATTAGGTATTAACTTCTTTCTCCAGATGCAAAGATATCCACCCTTTCTATTGCACAAGTGGCTTTGAGTGAGTTACTCTAGATGAGGACAAGCTATGAGTGCCTATTCAAGAGTAGCAAGACATTGATGAAGCCGTTGACATGGCACAGAAAATATAAATACTCGTAGTTATATATTAGAGCCTCGTCAATTGCAGGGAGCGGCGTATGGGTAATGATACGTAATGCGTTGAAGCCATTTGGACATGAGCTTAAGGAACCCACTGTGGAGGTGCGAGTTTGAAAACAGAGGTAGAGGCGATGGTATTTGGTGGGGTCTCTACCTCCAGATGACATCTTCAGTGAATAGGATCTAGAGAGAGAAGAGGCGTGGGCTGAGACATTGCACAGAGGTTGCCACCACTAGATGTCTGTCGGAACCCAAATCCAAGGTAAGTTCAAAGGAGTTGGATGCCTAAGGTTACTGCCAGCAGGGAATATCAGCAAATGATGATCTTGCCCGTGTTGGGAATTTGAAGAGGAGCTATGGACGGAGACATTGGATATGGCCCTCCTGGTACAACAACGGATTGAAGCTGGGCGGGCGGGGGGGGTGGGGGGGGGGGGGGGGGGGGGGGGGGGGGGGGGGGGGGGG